>VXAL01009933.1:94084-106842 GCA_013399475.1 Chauna torquata
TTTTTTTGAGAAGCAAGATCTTGTCTCTTTTTGAGCAAACTCCCAAAGCCACTGTTTTTGTAGAGACAAAATGCAACAATCCCAAATTGCTTTGGTAAAAAGGTAGTTCATATATGCACCTCAAAATAGCCTGAATATTGTAGAGATACTTTAAGAACTGTGCTGAAGAAGTACGTATGCTTTCAATAGTTCTCAAGAAACACTACAATCTGAAGCAGCCTATCCATTACTGGTTTTGTATCCTTAACTACAGCATTAAAATTGTAAAACACAGACTACTTTTATTCTAACACAGACTGTATACCTAAAATTCATTTGAAAAAAAACTACTGCTGATGTGGAGTAAACTGGCAAATTGTTATGCTGAGACAACTAATGTAATGAAGAAATGCAGACCAGTTTTATGCTAAAACTGCTTTTCTTTCTCTTTCTCGGTTACTGCATGTTCTCACATCGTCTTCCCCAGCCACATTAAAATGACTTTAATGACTTGGATGAATGGCACCAGGAGTTAGCAGAGCTCACAAAGACTCCAATGAGTTTGTTGCTCTGCATTATACTTCTGTGAACAAAATGAGATACGAGTTGCCTGCAAGTCCTCGAAAGGGTTGTTTCTTGTATACAGGGCTTCCCACAGAATATAAAAGCAAGATAATGCTCTTCAAGAATTGTTTCATAAGTGATAAATTATACAAATTTCTTTAGACTATGAATCACTAGATAATTTACCCAGAGGATAATGATGTATGCCTCAATAAAAAATGTTTGGTATAATTATAAATTTTTTCACAAGCCACTTAGCTCATGCTCACTGAAGGTATTTTGATGTAGTTTTTTGTTTGTTTGTTTTGTTTGTTTTGTTTCTTTGTTTGTTTACCCCAGTTACTTTGATATTCCCTGCTTTATCAATTCTGAACTTTGCTCCCTGCCAATTTAACTGGAAAGTTCATGTGAAAACTCTAGTTCTCATTTCCTGGAGTCCTCAGTAGTATAATAATAATTAAAGACAAATCCCTTTCCTAGATATTGAGTTATTTCTTCTTCTTAGACAAGCAGAACTCAGTGTCCTCAATGGGATGCTCACTGAGCAAAGTGTCAAGTTGCCAGCTTGGCTACCAATTTCAGTGAATCTAAAACATCACAATATAAACTGCACAAAAGTGCCACTAGGCATTTACTCATGGGCTAGAAACCACGTTTCTGTGATGGTGCTGAAACCCATGCTGGAGCTAGATGCAACTGGACAAAAATGTTACTCTGTATAGTTGTTAACCAACAGAGTGGATCCTACTTCCTACAGTACTGTTGGTTACTATATAAGAAAAGAATCGATGTGGCACCTAGAAGTCCCATAAACAATCATAGAATCATTTAGGTTAGAAAAGACGCTTCAGATCATGAAGTCTAACCATCAGCCCAACACTACCAAGTCCACCACTAAACCATGTCCATAACTGCCACGTCTACAGGTCTCTTAAACAGCTACTCCACCACTTCCAGGGATGGCAACTCTACCACTTCCCTGGGTAGCCTGTTCCAATGCCTCCCGACCCTTTCCATGAAGAAATTCTACCTAATATCCAATCTAAACCTCCTCTGGTGCAACTTGAGGCTGTTTACTTGTATCCTATCACTAATCACCTGAGAAAAGATACCAATCCCCACCTTGCTACCACCTTCTTTCAGGTAGTTGTAAAGTGATGAGATCTCCCCTCAGCTTCCTTTTTCCTAGACTGAACAACCCCAGTTCCCTCAGCTGCTCCTCATAAGTCTTCTTTTCTAGTTCCTTTACCAGCTTCATTGCTCTTCTCTGAATGTGTTCCAGCAACACAATATCCTTCTCGTAGTGAGGGGCCCAAAACTGAACATATGGACTCTTTGTGTTAGGTCCTCAACAAGCTGAGAACATAAAGATGGTCCCTGTATTGAGCCTCTCATAAATCAAAGTCCTAAGCAAGAGGTTGTTCAGAGAACACAAGTAAATAGAAAAGACAGCACCACTGGCAGCTAAGTACAGCAGGGGGCTGTTTGATGCATTTGCCTTCAAGAAAATAAAACAGCTTTGGAAAAGAGTAGTGGTTGTGTGAGGTGCTTGAGTTTCCTTGTTTAGGGTTAACAGTTTGAAATTGTGGGGCAATCTTAGTGACTGCTTTGTGCTGTATTTTCCACAGATGAAAAAGGCTCGTGAGAATTATCAAGGACAATTTTGTTTTACTCAGGCTATGGCTATGGTAAAGCTTGAGCACAAAGTCCCATACGGTGATCCAGGCTTCCTGTTCTTCAGCACAGAGCAGATGTCTAAAATTCAATGGCTATATTTATATTAATAAAACATATGGTGTCAGAGGACAGTCTTGGCATAACTGCCAATGCTGGTAATCTGTGAGCCTGGTTTCTGACATGGTATAAGTGTGGCATGAGCCTAGTGGATTCATCCAGAAAGCACAGATGAGAGGTAAATTTCAAAAGACTGGTCAGATGCTGCCTTTCTCTTTTGTAGGCTGATTTTAGCTGGACTGACACAAGCTATAACATACTGCTTGGTCTCAGGATTAGAAAATAGATCATGCCTAATCTTACTACTACAGCGATGGCTATTAGATCTCTGCCTGCTCTATCTGAAAGCTCCTCCACACCTAGGGAAATCCTAGGTCTTCAGGAGAGACCTATTTTGGGAAAATGTTGTCATTACCAGCTTAAAAGTAGAAGTACATAATCTGCTTTTGCATCTCCAGAGAGATGTAATCTGTATTCTAAGTGTATGAAGAAATATAAGGCCTCACAAAAGAGATTTCATGGAAGCTAAGCATGATGACCTGGAGGATTTGTGAAAAAAAGTCCTTTCGATAGCCCAATGGCTAGGGCACAGGTCCCCAGATAGAAGAACGTTGTTCCTCACTCATCCTTAATATATGTAAATTTGAACTCAAGGTGTTTATGCATTTTATATTAGAGGAAAACAAACAAACAAACAAACATAATTAGGTTAGTGTGCAAATACCAGTGAGCTGTAGGACCCAGAACCGAGCTTTATTTTACTCAGAACACTTTGTTCAGATTATCCCAAATTCTTGACTGAATGGGGAATCTATCTTTAAAGATGAATTAAATCCCGTATCTCTTACTTTCCCTTGTTTCACTCTATGACCTTTGGCTTTATGACTAAAGCAGTCTCTGGAGATGTGGGTTCAAGTCCCTAAGCAGAACAAGGTCACGTCCTATGCATGTGGTGTAACCAGATGACTAATCTGTGAAGTATAAGCACTGCCTCTTGTCTCCCTATTTTTCGGCTAGCTCATTTATATAAACATCTAATCAGAGTTGATGTCCTGGAGTGGGTTCCTCTGCTTAAGTCTGGTTTGCAAGAGGGTATTAGTGCTGAAGTTGAGTGTTTCTGAATGTATATACGTGTGACTAAAGACATACAGGGAATATTCAGAGCCATCAGAGAGGTGTCAGGGAGTTTTACATGTGCCAAGGATGAGACCATGCTGGGGATTAGGCCCTCTAAGTGACAGCTGTATGCATCAATTCTTAAATCTCAAATTAAGCATCTGGATATCTCAGATCTTAGTGGCAGGCTAGATCTGCTGTCAATGGAGAGATTAATGTTGGTGGCACTAAGTTTTATATGAGTTACAGTAACCATCTCTTGAAAACCTCTATCTGAATAAATTCAATACGTTGAGCATCTGCTGTCCAATGAATAGAGTCCTGCTGTGTGTGAATGATTTTAATTTCCTGTTTAAGGGCAGATACTTAATTTAGTGAGCTAACTGCAAAATGATTTCCTTTGGCTGGTTTCTAAGCACAAACCTGACAATGGACTTGAATATAACTCTGAACCAGTGATGATACCTTTCTGTCACTAAGGTTGCAGTTTTGCTTATTGTGTCCATTTATACTTTAAAAAAGTTTGAGATGCTTACAGACACAGACCTACATTAGAAAAAGCAAGTGTTACTACAATATAAAGCCAGTAATAATATGTATTTGGACTCCATGTTACATCTTTTTTGAAAGATCTTTGCAGTGGCTGCAACACAGGTATGAACATGCATAGTCAACCTATTTCTTTTACAGTTTTAGATGTCTGTGAAGTATCTTAGGACATAGTAATGAGTTTGTGTTGATTCCATCTGAAAGCATCTTGTACTGTTGAGTTTGTGTTGATTCCATCTGAAAGCATCTTGTACTGTTGTGGCTTATTTCAGTTAATCTTGGTAATGTCTTGCCAAAAATCCTCATGTGAATAAAAGATAGGGGGCAATAAACATTTCAAAACATGATCAACATTCAATGATCTTAAAAGAGACAGGGAGCTAGAGAAAGAGAGCTATAAAGAGAAATAAAGAGGGACTGAGAAAGAGGGAAAGAAATCTGTTTTCAAGAGGCAAGCGCATCCTGAATGAGGAGATCCTCATGTGCAACAGTTAACACACTGTAAAATAACATTATTTATATAAAGTTTATCAGTCATTTCATCTTTCAAATTTTATTTCAGGATTGCTCTTGAAATATCCCTAAGGCATTGTTTTACTTGTAAAATGTTATTTCAATTAGTTGAATATCATTCTTTACAGGATTCAGGTCAAACGAGGGGCAAAACTAAATCCAAACCAAACAATATGTGTCTGCAATAAATTTCAGTTCCTGAATTATTCATACATAATGGCATAGGTGACTCCTCAAGCATTTTGAATTAACTAGAATTGATTTCTCACTTTTTTATGCCTAGTTGTACAAGCTTTTTTGTGCTTTTACTTCTCCTTAACAAATAAAGTATTGATTCAACTCCACTGAACATGTTTTATTTAAACTTTGCCCTTTGTCAGCAACTTAGTCCTTTACCCAGAATTCTCCTCTTTGACTTTCCATTGTCTCTTGATCTGGAAGGTGAAAACACACTGGATAGGCTCCTTGGTATGACATAACTTATAAATTACATTCCAAATTTGCTGGGAACAGTTACAATACAAAGCACGCACCATGTGCTTTAAAGCCTGTGCAAGGGAACTTGGTGTTCCTTTTCTTTACTAGAATCTCAGATGGCTCTCTGGGAAATTCAACAGTTTCAAAGTCAAACGGACACCAATTACAGACAAATATCTATTTCTTTCTTTGTCTAATTTCTTCTTATTTCAATCTTAAACCATTACATTTTGAAAACATATAAACAGCAAACTGCAAAAGTTTAAATTCTGATTAAGTTAAAAATCTGCAGCAACAACAACAAAAATATGAAGAGAATCTAAGAAAGTTATTTTTCATTCTTTTAGGTGACAGTTCAAATTCAGGACTCACTGTTTTTGTGTATGTTGTCTTCTTTGCATTTCCCTTCTATTTGTGTACGCATATTTGTGTATTTGGTGGGTTAGACTTTGCTAATAGACAACTCCCAAACAGCTGCTCTCTCACTCTGTGTCCTCAATAGGACAGGGAGAGAAAATATCTCTGGGATTGAAAAGCTTACGGGTCGAGATAAAGACAGAGAGATCACTTACCAAGTACCATCAGGGGAAAAACAGACTTGGGGAAAAATTTAATTTGGCTTATTGCCAATTTTAAAAAGAAACTTGGATGGTGAGAAAGAAAGACAACAGTTAAAACAACACCTTCACCTCACGCACCTTTGCCTCAGGGCCAATTTCACTCCTGACTCCTCTCCTGATGGGTTGTGATCAGCCCCCCATAGGCCCTCTCAGCCGCTCCTTTCTCCTCACACGGGGCCCTGCTCCAGCGGGGGCCCTGCCCCGGGCTGCAGCCCTTCAGGAACACCCTGCTCCCGCGGGGGCTCCCCACGGCCGCAGCTCCCTCAGGAAGTGTCCCCGGGCTGCAGGGTGGAGATCTGCTCCAGCGGGGGCTCTGCGGGGCTGCCGGGGCATCCCTGCTGTGCGCCTGGAGCCCCTCCTACCCTCCTCCTCCTCCTCCTCCTCCTCCTCCTTCTTCTTCTCGGGCCCGGGCCCCACTGCCGCTTCTCCCTCGCCGTGCGCCTCCTCCTCGGCCTGTGCCCGCTCTGCCCTCTCTGAAATCTGTTTTCCCCGAGGCGCCGCCAGGTTGGCTGCTGGGCTCAGCTGTGCCCTGCGGTGGGGCCGTTGGAGCCGGCTGGAACTGGCTGTATCCAGCAGGGGCAGCCCCGGCCTCTGCCCACAGGGGCCCTGCAGCCCCTGCCAGCACTAGGGCATGGGGATCCCAATGGAGTAAGTTACTTATAAAACCTATTTTAGTTCCACCGCAGGGTTTTGCTTCCAAATACTCTCTGATCCCATGCCTCAATGTATATGCTCTGTGGTTATCAGTGTAGTGCATTAGTCTGCATGGTGTCTGGGGGCACCACTTTCTCATTTCTCTCTTTTTCCGTATTCTCTTTTCCACAGACCCACAAATCCTTTTCATTAGCCATTCATATCATGTTTGTTATTACAATTCTATTTATCCAGAGCAATATAATTGTTCTGGGTATCTGTAATATTGCAGAAAAAGAGTCATTTTAAAAGTAGTTCTATTTATTTCAGTGAGGGCTTTGACCTTCAGGGCCCAACTTTACAGTTTACGGAGGAGAGCTGTGGCCACAATGTTATGCAGTATGTAGGATCCCCTCCTAACATCTATTAAAGTTAATGGAAAGTCAAGATAACCTATCTTTAGAACCAAAATTTCTTGGTTCATGTTCCATACGAATTTTCATCCTGCATCTACTGTGCTGTGGTGTTACTTATTTTCCTTAGCCAAAGCTGATGTGTAAACACCAGCAAGAAATTACAGCAATAAACTGAATATTCTAACAGAGATGAGACATGTAGATGACTGATTAAGAAAAACAAATTGGTAGTTTGGTAAAATTAAAAAATACTATCTTCCAAGTAGTAAAACCTAATAACACTGGTTACTATTTCCCTACAATGCTAGCATCCATTAGAAGAGTCTAATTTACACTGCTGTGTAATTCATTTAATTTATTATGGTTGTTCTTATATTTATGGTAGAAGTGAAATCAGCTTCTTTCCCAATTGTGTTCTTTGCTGATGTGATAGGATACAGCATTTCATAAACTGTAGATGCAGATTACAACATCAGTATTGAGCATGGCCGACAACATTATTATGATGGTAGTTACCAAAGCAGAGTCACATAAAATAGAGATTATTATCATCATTACAAAACCATAGGAAACAATTGTGGATTCCATTTGCTCAAATAAAAATATTTGTTATCTAATTTATCAAAAATATTGGTTTTATTCCATATATAATCTTTAAACTCTTCACCTCATGAGACATGGCCATAATTACATTTGGTTTGCAAAATTACCTGATTGTAGACCTAAAGACGTGAGAGGAAACAACAGGGTACCATACTGACAGTAACACAAATACCTGTTCTTCACATGCAAGCTCTTTGCCGAATGCCAAATGCAGCTGTAGAGCATTATCTCTAAACGACTATCAGTAATAACTTACTGATATACTGCATTTGTACATCCCTTAGTGACAGTCAAAGAGCCAGTCTTTACCGAGTGAAGTGATGGTGGATACCTATTTCCTGGTTATCTGCAAAAGATTCAACTTGAAGGAGTTAATCTGGTTCACAAGATCATCTTCATAGCCAATAAAGTCATATAAAAAATTATGATAAGTATGAAGTGGGAGTTTATTTTAATTGGTAGAATATGACATAGAAGTATATATATAGCTTTAATGCATACGAATAGAAATGTAATAAAATCATTGCGGTAGCCATTATTCAGTATAATAAACAAATGGGGTGCTTATTTTATCATTTCTTTTAGAAAGGCAGAGAAGACCTGATAGCAGAATTCTGTAGGTCTCATATTGGCTTCATTATTGGGATACAAGTCGTACTAAAAACTGTGATTCAAGGTGATTGCTTTTACACTGTCAGTACCAGAGATGAATTGTCTGAAAATACAAATAAAGAAAGCAAGGAACTGAGCAATTCTTCTGTAGGCTTCCTATATAAATGTATAGCGTATATGAACTTTAACTAGGTTAAACATAGCGAGTGCCACCAATGTGTATGAGTATTTCTACTGTAGTTGTTTTAACCAAGCTCTAAGAAGTCTTGAAACTCTCCAACCTGTCTTCTCCACCCAGGCCTCTCCTTGGTAAAACCTAGGTGCATTCCTATGGAAATTCTGCTGGAATATAGCAGTTGCAGAATTTTCAGTATAGAGGATCTTTGTTCACCTGCTTAGAAATGAAATTGAAACCATGAGTGATGTGGATTCATTACCTGACACAGACTCCTTGTGTAATTGGAACAACGTTACTGACCACATTTAAAAAAGTGTTCACATGCCCCAAAACTTGTAAAATCTAGTTCTCAGTGCCAAATGTAATGGGTATAGTGGTATTTTCCCATACCATATAATTACGTGCTTTTGTAGGTCAATGAGCTAAAAAAAAAAAAAAAAAAAAGAAGCTGGATGTTAAAAGTGGCTAGACACTATAAAAACAGGAAAAAGAGAAGCATTTACTTTGTAATTTTAATCCATCAGGACCATTAGAGTGTAGGATTCATACATTCATATTTTTCTATGATACATCAGCCAAATATACCCATGTTAAAATTTGCTTAAGGCATTAATACCAGCTTTATTGTTTCCTGGAAAAACTGCAATAGATGTACATTTGTGCTATCAACTGCAGGACAAAATCCAGCAGGTACCATCACAACTGACAGAGGAAATCTCAGAAAAGTCCTAAAGTTAGTAAGGGAAAGAACAGGCAAACTGTTTTTCATTTAGAAGGAAGATATATATGTCACTTTTGAAGTTATCATGTCTAGCTGCTTCCTGAAGTAAGAACCCATGTCACAAAGTTTCTTTCATAATCTCATCAAATCCCATTTTAAAACTAGATTGGCTTGTGGTCCCTTATATACCTTGTAGAAAGCTATTTAAGAGCATTTAGACTGCTAGAATCCTTCTTCTGTTTTCTAGCTTAAATGCACACCATTTCTTTTCACGTCAACATTGGCAGTTAACTTAAGTAGTTCTACCTCCTTAATACTTAGCTCTCTTGTGTATGGTCTGATTGCCACCTAACCTTCATTTTGCTAAGCTAAAAGGCACACTTATCTAAAGCTCCCTTTGATAACAGCTTTGTGCATTCCCTGGTTCATGATAGTAGCCTTTCTCTGAACTTGTTCCTGTCTGAATGTATCACTCTTGAATGCAGCTGACCGGAACAGCACAGAAGATTCCTCTGGGCTCTTCCTGTTGCTTTCCACAATCTTCTTCATAATCTGAACCTGGAGTACCCCACCTGGCTCTTTTGAAGCCTTTGTTTACCTTTTTTCTTGGCAAGTAGCATCTGTGTCCCAGGGACACTTTACAGTTCATTGATAAGGGAAATAGTGAGACGGCTGCCCACTTTGTAGCAGTTTACATCTGCGCATATTGCCTTGGGGAGTAAGACTTCTGAAAGCATTCTGCCCTCTGCTTTTCCTCCAAGGTATTCCATGGATTTCCACACCAAGTGGTGAGCCTGGGTCACCTCAGTGAAAGCCCTAAACCTTCACTGCTAGATCTGAGTGGAAGTGTGGGACCTGAATCCCTGTCACCATGAAGACGTATGGAGCTACCACAGAGCTGACTAGGACAGCTCTCCTCTGAGGTATTACATACAGACTTGGCCTTCGCCATGGCAGCTCCTGGCTGGGGCTTGTGTGCATAGTGATCTCCCAATAATTCTCTCTCACAAAGGCAAACAAGGAATTTGTTTTATTTTAATTTGCTTGTTTATCAAATCACCTTGTGATTTTCAGAAGGAAGATCATCCTGGAGCAGAAAACCTTAGGTTCAATATTTAGTGATGTCTTTGAAGCATTGTTGAGACTGATCAACTGCAGAATGATTTGCTTCAGGACAATAGTACTGATACTCAAAACATGTCTCTCAGTGGCTCAGTACTTAAAACATATTTCTTTTCTTTGTATGTTCAGACAGACAAGAAAGGATAGAGGGACAGAAGTTGTGTAAGCAGTAAAAATACCCAGTGTAGAGAGGGATGAGTAAGTAGCACAATGTAATAATGAGAACTAAAGAAAGAAAAGCAGATTTGGCACTTACCCCTTTTGCCTTCCCACTGTATTCTCTGACATGTTAATATTACCAGAGGTACAAAGAAGTTATCAGCAGTGTACTAGGAAATAAAATAGAAAACAGCAAGTCGTGAGGAGTCAGGCAAAGTTGCTATTTAGGTTCAGCCTGTTTTAAATAAATTATATACAATGAATTTGCACTGATTCCAGCAGTGAAATTCACTTCCTGTGAGTGTTTCTTCCTTGCCCATGGTAGTAAGCTCCAGTAAGAGACTGTTTCCCGTATCCACTTGATGAAGCCTGTCCTCTGCTCAACACTGCAACTGCCTTACTATCACAAGTCCTAACCAATAAATTTGAAACCATGAGGTGCTTGATTAAAGGCTTGATTTCAGAGGCAGAAGAAAATAACTGATTTTTTCCTGTTCCCTTCATTTGATGCTGTTTTAAAATCAGAGTACCTCTTTCTAAGTCAAGATTTAGTTCTGTTAATCAGAATTTGCAATTATTTCTTTTTCTGTGATTCAGGTCCCAGGCTGTACAATCAAAGAGTGATACTTACCACAGCTGGTTGGTAATTTATTTTTACCATACTTTTTTCCTCCAACAGAGAATACTGATTTATCAAAACCTAAACTTCTGAAGGCAAAAACATGTTTTGACTGATTTCTTCCTTCTCAGAATTTTAAAAAATGAAGTTTCAGATACTGTAATATGTTTCTAGGGATTTATTTTCATTAAAAAAAAAAAAAAAACTTTTCACTTTGAATTTCTGATTAATTTAAGTCATCATGCATGCAAGATTGATAGTAAATCCTTTCAAGTTTTCAGGCTGAAATGTTTTGACTGTCCCATCAATATTTCTTCCTTTCCAAGGTTTTCAATTTTTTAACATTTTGTACATAGTGAATATTTTGACTTGTGTCAAGTTGTAATGAAAAGATTGCTGTGCTTTTTATTTCCAAAAGTTTTGGTGTGCCAAGATAATTTGGTTTTAAAAGTCCAGCTCCAACAGTTGCCTTCTCTTTAAAGTTGCTTTGAGATCCATAAATGAAGAAGTCTGAGTAAGAGCTATAGCTTTAACTGCACACTATGAAGAAAGCGTGTATAACACCAGTCACTTCTAATCAGTTAAATACGGTTGGGAATGAATGGTACATCTATCTTACATGCTTGTACAGCGTATCTGAAATTACAATTAAAGCATTCTTTGGTGTGATCCCTGACTTGGAGACTGGCAACAACGCCAAGAGGTCTGCATCCGTACTAGTTATCTACCTCTCTAGACAAGGTGTCCTTACCCATACTCCTTACTAGGAGTGGTAACTTCTAAATATGCCCAGGAATTGACTGGGAGCACTGCCAACATCATGTGTCATGGATTTAGCAACACAGACCATTGAAATCCAGTGCTGAACTCACTCCTGGGCTCTGCTGGGTTCCCCAGCTAATGGTTTGCCTTGAAGTGCTGTCTGAACCTACAACATCTTTTACTAACACACCCTTATTGCCTAGGTTCATGGAAGTGCTATTATTCCTACTTTAGAGATGAGAAACTAATAAATTACATATGAAAGTTATCTCACCTAACTTTAGCAGATAGGATTTCTTTCCATCAAAAGCCTGAAATAAATCAATAAAGCATTCTGATATATTCCACTGTGTCATTTTCCTCAGTTAGCCTGAAAACAAAAGTCACTAACAAAGTGCAGTTACTAGTGGAACTCTTCTGCCATTAGGTAAAGAGGAAGCAAATAAACATCTTCTGTTTCTTTTTTTTTTTTTTCCAAGTAAATTGAAAATAATGTACAAACATATTTTGCACACTCGCTAAGCCTTCTGAAGAATGCAGATGCATGACTAACTTAATGCTTTCATTCAAGTTTCCTGTGAAACCCTGGGTTTGTCCCAGGTTTGTAAAGGATTTAGATATTACCACACTAAGCATTTCAGTGTTTAACCATGATGTGTTTTTCTCCAGCAACCAAATCCACAGTCCCCACTTGCCCAGGTTCACTGTGCTGGAAATGAACATGAGTAGGTGTTTTACACAGGAGTGGCAAGAGGTAGCATGTTGAGTTGGTCTGTGCCTTTCAGAAGGGGTGTATTTGAATTTGTGTCTCTCACAAACCTTCTCAGGAAAAAAACTGAAGTTCAAAGGAAGGTACTTCTGCAAAATATCCCTTTACACCTTTGGCTGTGCACATGTAGCAGTGTAGAGGTTGATGCACTCACCAAGAAAGCAGTGTTGTTAGCTAAATTCCATCCTCAGATGGTGAGCGCTCAAACCCACCTTTCTCACATCTTAAAAAAGTGCTGCAGGTTGCCACGTCTAACTCAGGCTTCCTAAATCAATTTGTGTATTTATTGGGAGCTAGCCCTCAATTTGTTTAATTTTAGCAAGAGGAAAGAGGAGGAAGAAAAGGATTTTGGAAGGATGCTGTTTACAACTGCAAACAAGTAGTTGGTACCAATATTCTGGTAGAAAAGGCAAAGCTTGATCAAATGCCTCAAAGATGATGCCAAAAATAAACAGTTTGAAAATGCTATTTCTTTTTAACAGTTTACATATCCATAGAAAAATCTCATGTGAGACTGGAGCACGTCCTATTAGTTCAAAATTTTCAAGCAATTTTGTATGCATTCCTAATAAATAAGCCTTCTTTTATCCTATTTTATTTTAAAAATTTAAA
>VXAL01009933.1:107244-119606 GCA_013399475.1 Chauna torquata
AAATATAATTTAAAAATTATTTATTAGTATTTTAATTTAAAATATGTTTTGAATAAACTATTTTGATTCATCATAAATTAAAACATTCTATAGAATAAACTTATTTACCGTTAAAGACTGTCTCGGAAGTTTTATGTACAGAAAACCGGAATAGAAACTGGGGATCAAATTGTCTGTTTGTCGTGTCTCCTAATAACTGCATCCATATCAGCGAATTAAGAAAGGGCAGGGAATTAACTGAAGCACTAATAGATGATCATCCAGACCCTTTAATACTCAGAACTTCCCTGGCATGGTTTCGGCCCATGCCAGCAGGCGCTCTCCCAGACGCTGCCCAGTCAAAATATAGAGGACACCATGGGCAGTGTGGATGGGATCAGTCTGTTTTGGTGGGGCAGATAGCTGTATGGCCATAATCCTTACTGTCCCAATTGCCTTTGCAGCTCAAAATACGAAGTCCTGTTTTGTTTACTAAGATGGACGTAAATGATGAAAATTTCAGCCTGTCGCAACACCACTTGCTATGTATTCTAATAAGAATGCAAGCTGAAAATTATTTCTGTGAACATATAGTACAGGTGAAATTTCTGAGATCGAAAACAAACACTCAATTTGTCAGTATTAACTAGGAGAAAGGAACAGAGAATAGCAAAGGGCTCCTGTGCATGCAGGTGACCCATTGTGACCTGTGCCATGTCTAACAAGATAACAACATTAGGAGTTGCAGGATGCCACAGATAACAAAAAGGATAGTGATGATTATGCAGATGGTCTACTCTGACCTGCAGTGTTACTGAACAAACAGCAAAACAAGAACCTGCAGGACACCGTAGCTAAAAAAATAGAGCTACAAACTTTACAGTACTGATGATCTAGGAGAACAAAACTGGGGTCAACTGGCAAATATAGGTGGGCTACTTTTTTTGGAGGGGATGGATACGATACACTGGGGTGGGAGTATTGATCTGCTCAAGGGTAGGAAGGCTCTAAAGAGGGATCTGGATACACTGGACCGATGGGCTGAGGCCAGTGGTGTGAGGTTCAACAAGGCTAAGTGCCGGGTCCTGCACTTGGGGCACAACAACCCCATGCAATGCTACAGGCTGGGGGAAGAGTGGCTGGAAAGCTGCCCAACGGAAAGGGACCTGGGGGAGCTGGTTGATAGCCAGCTGAATATGAGCCAGTTGTGTGCCCAGGTGGCCAGGAAGGCCAACAGCATCCTGGCTTGTATCAGCAATAGTGTGGCCAGCAACACTAGGGAAGTGCTTGTCCCCCTGTACTTGGCTCTGGTGAGGCCGCACCTCGAATACTGTGTTCAGATTTGGGCCCCTCACTCCAAGAAGGACATCGAGGTGCTGGAGTGTGTCCAAAGAAGGGCAACGAAGCTGGTGAAGGGTCTGGAGAGCAAGTCTTATGAGGAACAGCTGAGGGAGCTGGGGTTGTTTAGCCTGGAGAAAAGGAGGCTCAGGGGAGACCTTATCGCTCTCTACAATTACCTTAAAGGAGGCTGTAGCGAGATGGGGTTCGGTCTCTTCTCCCAAGCACCAACTGAGAAGACAAGAGGGAATGGCCTCAAGTTACGCCAGGAAAAGTTTCTTCACTGAAAGGGTTGTGAAGTATTGGAACAGGCTGCCCAGGGAAGTACCTGAGTCACCATCCCTGGAGGTCTTCAAAAAATGTTTGGATTCAGAGCTTAGTAACATAGTTTAATGGTTTAATGGTGGATTTGGCAGTGCTAGGTTAAAGATTGGACTGGATGATCTTGGAAGTCTTTTCCAGCCTAAATGATTCTATGGTTCTATGAAACCAAGCTACAGTAACAGAACTAATGACAGGGGTAAGTTGTCAGAACAGTGATTTTGTATGTTTAACAGAAAAGAAAAAAGAGAAAAAAAAACAACCCCATTTAGGTACAGGACTAATTAGAAATTTTATTTCTTTAGAGAAGGAAAAAAAGAGTAGCAGAGAGAGAATTAACGGTATGCACAGCATCCTCTAGTGCTTCTCCTTCAAGGCTATTCTCCCTGAGTGCTGGGTTGGCCCTGTCCTGAGTGTTTTATGATAAGATCACAGCCTTAGATGGAGACCACACTATGCTGGCTGCTTTGCTACTTCTCACTGATAATATGCAAACCTTTCCTCTAATTGAGTGTGTGCCACTTGCCCTTCAATTCAGTAACAGTAAACAGTTTATTTCAGTGTAGCACATGCTCAAAGTCTCAGTATTTATCTTGCCAGAGTGCAGCCCTCTCACAGTTCCACTTAGAGTATACTGCAAGTATTCTCTAATATAGTGATTTATAAAGGCATACACTTTCCACAGAGGTACTGATGCCTTTATATTGACAGAATTAGATCATCTAAAGCAAGGCCCCCCGTAGGGATGGGTTGCAGGAGAGGGCAAATTATTCTTGTAGAAGGTGATGAATGATGTTTTTTTTTTTCTAAATATAGACTCAGAGTTCTGTAATGTAACTAGAATAAACAAGTGGCTTCTAATGAACATTGAGATTCTGAGTGATTTGAGGCTCTTATGTTCCCCCTTCCCCAGGCCTCCTTCAGGAGGAGCTTCTGTATTAGTATTCCTCTTTATAGTAAACACAAGTCTTTATAGACTAAAACAAAGACTGAAATATATTACCAGTGCTATAAGGCAAGAAATAGCCAACCTTAAAATTTTTTTTTCTTTTTTTTTTTCTTTTTTTTTTTATCTCTTTTATTTCTTCACCCTGTCCAATGTGAGCAGATTGCTATTAACAGTAAAGGATATGTTGCAATTATAAACTGACTACTTTTTGACATTGTGATAGAGAAGATGCTGCCTGGAAACACTTTACCCCTGAGGACATAGATATTTTGCTGTGCCTGGAAAATGCTCTGTGTAAGCACTAGGGGTGAGAAATGTATTTTCAGCACTCCATATTAAAATGTTAATCTAGTGAAGGTTAGATTTCCAAAAGAACACCTCAGAAAGAGAAATCTCATACAAGAGGATTTCCCATACTGGTCTGCAAAGACACAGAAGTGTTCCATTGTCTTCTCACTGTAGAGTGAAATGCAAGACTTACTGTATAACCTTGTGGGTCAGCCAGGGGTCTGCAGAAGAGCACGTAATGTCTCAAGGATGCAGTTCTGTCTCTTGGGTGAAAGAACATCCTTCTACTACCAGTTCCCTTAGAGTCTTAATTCACAAGAAAAATAATCCAGTGGTCAAGATGTTAGATTTGAACACCAGGGTTTAGTTCCTTGCTAGTGTTGAAAGCCTAAATTACTGCTGTTAAGGCATTTGTAGTGTGGCTATAGATCTCTTAGCTCTTTTTTTATTATTATTATTTTTTTTCCCCAGAAATGAGTAGTAGTTTATTATGGCAGTTCTGGGCAAAGTGCATTAGCCCGCAGTGAGAACAGCCACAGCTAGTGTGAAGTTGTTTGATATTTGAATGCAGTGTGTAGGAATATTTAACCACAGAGGAGTGGAGGAATATCCACAAATGTTAGTTTGGGAAAATTGCTCACTCTGTTAGGAAGGGGTACATCAAACTTTTTACTTTATAGATATCTGGTTTTGATCTCTTTTCTGTGGTCAACAGAACTAAATAATTATTTCTGGTGTAGGAATCCTTTCATCGGTATCACAGGAGATACAGACCAGGGAAGATGAATTGTACAATTTCTCTCCATCTGCCATATAGAGTTCTCTTGACCAACTTGGAGAGATCTGCATTAGAGAGATCTAAATTAAATGAGACAAATTCCACAGTTGGTGAGTTGGTTTCCTATCTGCTAAATAAGAAAAATATTTTCCTGACAGATACTGACAGGATAAATACGATCAACATTTTTCATAATACTTGTATATTACTGATAGTAATGCCTTCTATATGTGCAAGAAAGAGAGAAAGGTGGAATGAAACAGTTGCTGATCAGTTAACAACACAAAATCAAGGTAAGGATTGTAATAAATGTGGACTTCTGCAGTGACTGAGGTCAGAATGTAGACAATTGATTTCACATCAAGTCTGAGTTTTTAAGAAATTGGATCTACTTGGTGAGGACAGCAGCATGGATTTGATCTGCACACAGCACAGTGGCGATTCCATCCTGAGGGCCTTGTCACTCTTCTTTGTAATTGTACATTGTCTTTTAGTTCTAACATCTGATAATTTTGATAATTTTGAAGTAGAAAGAGTAATTCTGACTTGAATATAAGTAAAATGCTAAAAATTTAGAAAGCTTAATCTCTTCTAAAGATCTGAGCAGTAATGAAATAGAAGGTTTGGGGGACTTTCTCAGTTTTCTTTCAATACATGATTTTAGCAATACTACATATGAAATCTTAGGATGCCAACCAAGTGTAAATAAGAACAGCTGTGAGCTCAGTCAGAGAGCTATTATACACTGTAAAATACCGATGTCTTACATGACCACAAGTTAAAACAAAACAAAACAACACCAAAAACAACAACAACAACACAACAAAACACCTATCTAGAGTTGTAATCCTTACTCAGAACCAACGTTCACTTTCTTTTGCTGTAGGTAAAACTCATTGCCCTTCCATTTCATGTGTGGGAATACACTGGAGACTATGCAGAACTAGGTATCCCACTTCTTCAAATTAAGAGAATGCAAAGTAGGGGGCTGTAAAAGTAGCAGAAGAATAAAGCTGCTTATCTAACAGTAACATTTGAGAAGAGACTTTTTTTTTGGTACATCTTGGGCTCTGAACTCATTAGCATGATCCTTGGTAAACTTTTTTGACCTGTTTTTCACTTCGCAGAGGGCAGGCACAACTGCAGCTCTCATTATATCACATCAAATGAGTCCCACTGACATGAACTAGGCACCAGCTTGTTAGGGAAAAGACAATAAAAGCAAAATTCCCCCAGTAGATCTGCATGATAGAACTTGATTACTGATACCCTGTTCTCTAAAAATGCATAGTCTTGTCTTTGACATGCAGTCAAAGGCACACAATATCAGAGGCAAAATATTTTCTGTGAAAAAAAAGTTTGCCAAATCGAATAAACAAACATAACACTTTCTTTGTAGAGAATGTTTTTATAATAGAAGTAATCACTATTTAATTACAAGAAACAACAAATCGCATATTCTTTCCCTCCACACAGTGTACAGGAGAGAGAGAAGATCAATATTTGGACAAATACATGCAAACTCAGCTGGGTGCTTGGAGACTAAAAAAGATGCTACAGATTTTGTGGACTGTGGATTAACCCTGATCTCACCACAAGGCAGCACAGAGAGAGAAAAAAAAAAAAAAAAAAGTGATTGCACCTGTAGACTGGTTATTATTGTGGTGCCCTGAGAAAAATGTCCAGTCCAAGGATCAAAATCTTCAACTTAAAAAAAAAAAAAGACATCTGTGACCACCTGATGGAGCCGTCCTGGAAGTGCTCTTAAGTCAGGTGTTGTCTCTTGTGTCCCTATAATCACTGCACAAAGATTGCATTGAGCCAGAATATGACATGATAGAAAAACCCCACCTGGTTTTGGGGTGAGGCTGTCTCAAAAGTCTTTTTGCAAGAATCACACTGCCTCTCAAGGGGGCAACTTTTCTGCTTGATGTCTTCACTACATGGAGAGACAGGACAGCTTGAGGTTTGCAGTCATTTTGCACAGTAAATGAAGTTAGCAAGTGAGGCTAGGTGGGGAAGGACTGCTGCAGGCACTGCCGATGATGAGGCTGACCTTTGGAAAAACTTACTGTGTTATTCCTGTGCTAGACCTCTGTCCATTGCTACTGTCAAGAAGCAGGGCTCCCCATAAAGTCAAGGGCTGTAAGAAGTGAGGCTCCTCACTTCTGAAGAAAAAACTTTTTTTTCTTTTAAAAATAAAAACTTAAACTGCCATGAAAAGAAAATACATATTTTTTCAACTGTTAATGGGATTATTCTACACTGCATTCATGCAGGTGAGAAAACCTTCAGCCTAGAGAAAACACAGCAAGAATAATAAGATTTGTGCTCATTTTACACATTTATCATACTCGAGGCCAAATTCTTATTATCACATCTCTGCTCTTATAGATACTGCCTGTATGACATCTCCTCACAAAGTTCAGGTTTGGGTTTGATAATCAGTTTCCAGTCAATAATTCCTTACCTTTGTTTCATGGCTAGAGGTTTCCTAAAAATTTCTTCTTATTAGTACATTCTCTAACAAATTAAATCTTTAATGTAGAAAAATATATATCTATCTGATTTTTTCTTGTTAATTGACTCCAAATATCAAAGGAAATGTCACATAAACAAGAAAACAATGTAGTTTTTGAAGGAAAAATAGTTTTCTCAACAAATATATAAACTGAACAGACTATTTATTTGTTGAATTCTGTGAATGCTATTTAGTGAAAAGTGAAGCTTAATTATGGCTTTAAAATTCAGCATTTTTCTCCATATCCAAATTCTCTGTGTCACTGGAGATTTTAAAAGAGATTTTTAATCATACTATTATTTATTAATATATTGCATGTTGTTTATTTAGCCACTGTGACTAACAATCTTCCCTAGGTACATCTATAATTAATATTGTATACTAAGGGCCACTCTCAAGTTCAGTTTGCCCTTTTTGAAAGAAATCATCCATCCAAAAAAATTAAAAATCTCCCAAATTTTTATAAACCTCAGCCAAATAAAAAGTTTCATGAGTTAAAAATATCTTCTGAAAGCTCTGTTATTCATTACAATTTTTGTATAACTGTCCAAATCCTAACTTTGGGTATTATAAGCTAAAAAATGCGTTGTCTCAAAACTAGTGCAGGTAGAAAACAATGGTGAATGAAAAGTAAACCTTGAGGTTAAACATCCAATCTGCATATGTCTTCAAAATCAAATATGAAATGTTTCTTTACATGTACATGTGTGTTCCTGGGAACCACAATCCACAGAAGACAATCACACTCCCATTCTTTCTTCTCCCAGACTTACTTAAACTCACAAAACAAAGGTAAAATTTACAATGCATTGTCCCCACATGTAATTTATTTCAAGACAGTAATCTTGACAAGAAACAAGCTCACATTTTTTTCTTAGGGAAGACACAGCTTTAGCTGTTCAAATTTGATACAGGTCAGTCATGATGATTTCCCAGACCCAAGCAGATGTGAGATATGTAGCTTAATCTAGATGACATTTTCTTGTAATTCAAATCAGTCCTTAATGATAATAACTAAGTGATTGCTCCCAACATGTTTCATCTATCTACCATCTCCTGTACCCAATATTCCTATTTCTTATGTGGAATGGAAATTGGGAGAACTGCACAAGGACTTGAAGAAAGCAAATGTCACCCCTGTCTTCAAAAAGGGCAAGAAGGAGGATCCAGGAAACTCCAGGCTGGCCAACCTCACCTGCTTCCCTGGAAAGGTGCTGAAGCCGCTCATCCTGGAAACCATTTCCAGGCACAGGAACCACAAGGAAGCCATCAGAAGTAGTCAGCATGGATTCACCAAGGGGAAGAAGACTTGCTTGTCCAAGTTGAGAAATGTCCATGACTGGCCTGGTAGATGAAAGGAGGGCAGTGGATATCATCTACCTGCACTTGAGGAAGGCTTTCAACACAGTCTCCCATCAGATATTTGTAGAGAAGCTGTTGAAGACTGGAGTGGATCAACAGACAGTGGGGTGCATTGAAAACTGGCTGAACAGCCAGACCCAGAGGGTGGTGACATCAGGAGGCCACTGGGATGATGCCGGGGCCGCTATCACAGTGGCCTCCTTGATGTCACATGCCACCTCAGTGCCCTTTGCCCCCTGCCCCATTATAAAGGTAGTCCTGCCACTGGCAACCACTCATCAAGTTTCTCACTCCTGGAGCACCAAGGAGACTTGGAGCAGGCCAGGTGCAGGGAAGCATCACACAGAGACTGTCAGCCTTTGGCTGGTGCACTGCAAATTCCAAAGGATGGATGAAATGGTGCGGCTGGGGAGAAAAAGAAATTACTGCAAAGAAATTGATGACCTTGACAGCCAACCCCTGAGTAAGCGTCCAAAGATGGATGAGGAGAAAGTGATAGATAAGGACCCACCCATAAAATGCATGCAGACCATCAGGGGCTGCCCATGGAGGACAGTGTCCAGCCCATGGAGGGATGCTCACCAACTAAGTTGGTGCAGACCATCAGGATGCAGCCTGAGGAGGATGACGTGCAGCCCATGGACATGGACTTTCCCTAAGATGAGTTCCAGCTGAGGAAGGTGTAGCCACCTCCAGCAAGTCTGGCAAGGCACTACTGCAATGCCATACTTGTGATGTGCTCAAGCACACAGCTCGAAGCATCCCTCAGGTGGAAAGTGGGGCACATTAGCACAGCCAGCCTGTACTTGTCTCTACTTGCCACCAATAAAAGAACGGTGAACTTTCAGGTGTTGTGTGAGCCCTCCTTCCCCATCCTGCACTGTGCCCCCAGTCCAGGAGACTGCGGAGGGGGCATCTCCTCTACACGCTGCCCCTGGGGAGAAGGGAGGAGAGGACCCGTCTGCCTCAGGGCTGTTGCACAGGGCTGTTGCACCAGCCCATCACAGGGCTGCTGAGGCCACTGGGGCCGAGGAGTCTGCAGTCGGAGACCAAGGTGGCTGATGGGGTATTGCTGTCTTCAGCTCTGTCTGTCTTCAGTGACCGGAGGCATGGCTGAAGACAGAGGCAGCTCCCCGCACACCACCCCATGCTGCCGCTCAAAGAAGAAAGCCAGCCCCTTTAGAGAAACTGGAGAGAGTCCGCTTGGGGCAGGTCCCTCCTCACTGCTCCCTCAGGAGGCCTGTTTGGGACAGGGCTCATTTGCTGAAGCGCTCCCAAGCCTTGCCTCTCTCTTTGGCGCTTAGGAGAGTTCCCATGCAGTTCCCTGGCTGCTCACTGCCAGCCTGCTCTGTACTGCAGTGGGGAGAAGACAGACCCAGTTGTACCCAGAGCTGCGGCTTCTCAGTCCCAGGCACCACTGCCCTCCCCAGGGGCGGTCACTGTCGCCCCTGGGGCTCTCTCTCTCCAGCTGTGCTGGGCACTCAGCTTTGCCTTGCCCTCTCTTCGGCACTTGCGAGGGTCACTCACGAGGCTCTTCTGGAGGCCGTTGTACACCGGCACTCCTTAGCTTCTCCCTCTCTGTGGCACAGAGCAGGGCAGCTGCCTCTTGTTCACGAGGGATGTCTCTCTCAGGAGAAAGGCAGACAGGTTCAGGCAAATGGCACGCTCCTTGGTGCATTTGCAGCCTCCAAGAAGAACAGCTTCACCCTACAACACAGGCTGTGCTGTAGACAGTTACCGGCGCAGGCATCTTTGCCTGGGGGAAGCTTGCACGCCACCTTTCTCGGCCAGGTAGTGGCTAAAGCAATGCCTACTAGATGGACTTTTCCTGTCTGGAGGTGCTCAGAGAAGATGTCCTCTGGTTATTTCTAGGACTGTTTCTTCATCTTCCCTTTGGTGGAAGAGGACTGGGGCGTGGGTGAGGCAGGGCTGGCTGCCAGGCGCCCACCAAGCCATTCTCTCCTTCCCCATACTCAGCAGGACAGGGAGAGAAGTGAAGATGAGAAAGCTCGTGTGTCCAGATAAGGACAGGGAGGTTGCTCACCAATAACTGTCATGGGCAAAACAGGCTGGGCCTGGGGAAGATTCATTTAATTTATTGCCAATTCAAAATAGAGCAGGAGAGTGAGAAAGAAAACCAAAAAACACCTTCCCCTCATACACCGCCTTCTTGCCAGGCTCAGCTTCCCTCCAGAGTCTTCCTTCAACCTGCTGCCCCTACAAGCGGTGCAGGGGGGATGGTGGTCTCTGCCATTCTTTCCTCCTCACCCTTTTCCCCTGCTCTGGCGTGGAGTCCCTCCTGCAGGATACAGTCCTTCATACATTCCGGTGCGGGCTCCTCTCCATGGGCTGCAACCTCCTTCAGTGCATTTCCACCTGCTGTAGTGTGGCGTCCTCTGCAGGCTGCCCTGTGGAGATCTGCTCCAGCATGGTCCTCCACGGGCTGGCGAAGGACAACCTGCTTCACCACGGTCTTCTCCACAGGCTGCAGAAGAGTCCCTGCTCTGGTGCCTGGAGCATCTCCTCCCCCTCCTTCTTCACTCCAGACCTCGCTGTCTGCGGGTTTGTTTCCCTCCCATTTTTCTCACTCCCCTCTCTCACAGCTGCTGCGCAGCGATTTGGACCCTTTCTTCAGTCTGTTACCACTGAGGCACCACCAGCTTTTCCAATTGGCTCAAGCTTTGGCCAGCAGTGGGTGCCTTTTGGAGCCAGCTCTTTTCCGACTTGGGGCAGCCCCTGGTTCCTTCTCACAGAGGCCACCCCTGCAACCTGTCCTCCCACACCCTGTCCGGTACCACAACCTTGCCATGTAAACCCAATCCATCCTTTCAGGCAAGATATGAGCAAACTGGCAGACATAGAGAAGTCCATGGGCCTTGACAGGATTCACCCATGAGTGTGGAGGCAACTGTGAGACCACTCTCAAGAAGCACTGATTGATCCTGGCAGCCAGGAGAAGTGCCTGAAGAGTGCAGGAAAGAAAACGTCACTCCCAACTTCTAGAGGGCAAGAAGGAGGACTCAGGGAACTCCAGGCCAGTCAGCCTCTTCTCCTTCCCTGGAAAGCTACTGGAGCTGCTCATCTTGGAAACCATTTCCTGGCACATGAAGGAGAAGAAAATCATCATGAACAGTCAGCTTGGATTCACCAAGGGGAGGTCATGCCTGTCCAACCTGATAAGCTTCTGTAATGAAATCAGCAGCCTGAGTGAAGAGGGAGGAGCAGTGGATATTGTCTTCCTTGACTTCAGTAAGGCCTTTGACACTGTCCCACGTAAGATCCTCTTAGAGAAGCTGTTGAAGTATGGTCTGGATGAGCAGATAGTGAGGTGGATTGAAAAATGACTGAACAGCCAGACCCAGAGGGTAGTGGTGAGTGGTGCAAAGTGTAGTTGCAGGCCAATAACGAGCAGAGTACCCCAAGGGGTCAGTACTGGATCCAGTCCCGTTTAATAACAATGTGGGCAATGGGGGTGCACTCTCAGTAAATTCGTGGATGACTGGAAACTGCAGGGAGTGGCTGGCTTACCAGAGGACCATGCAGCCATCCAGAGGGACCTTGACAGGCTGGAGATGTGGGCTGACAAAAATCTCATGAAGTTCAACAAGGAAAAGTGCAGAGTCCTGCGCCTGGGGAGGAACAACCCCAGGCATCAGGACATGCTGGAAAGCAGCTCTGCAGAAAAGGACCTAGGAGTCCTGGTAGACACCAAGTTGAACATGAGTCAGCAATGTGCTCTAATGCTGCTGCTAGGAAGGCTGGCAGTATTCTTGTTCGCATTAGGGAAAATATCTCCAGCAGGTCAAGAAAGGTGATCCCCTCTACTCAGCACTGGTGAGGCCGCACCTGGAGTACTGTGTCCAGTTCTGGGCCATCCAATACAAGAGACACATGGACATACTGGAAAAAGTCCAATGAAGGGCCACCAAGATGATGAAGGGACTGGAGCATCTCTCCCATGAGAGGCTGTTCAGCCTGGAGAACAGAAGGCTCAAGGAAGATCTTATCACTGTCTATAAGTACATGAATGGAGGATGTAAAGAAGATGCAGCCATGCTCATCAATGTATATTCTTATTCAGAAGGAAGATAATTTCTTACTAGACTGGTTAAATCTATTTTCAAATAATAATGGAATCATAGAATATCCTGAGATGGAAGGGACACAAAGGATCATTGAGTCCAACTCCCGGCTCCACACAGGACCAATCAAAAATCAGATCGTATGTCTAAGAGCATTGTCCAAATGCTTCTTGAACTCCAGCAGGCTCAGTGCCGTGACCACTGCCCTGGGGAGCCTGTTCCAGTGTCTGAACACTGTCTCAGTGAAGAATCTTCTCCTAATATCCAGCCTGACCCTCCCCTGTCACAGCTCCATGCCATTCCCTCGGGTCCTGTTGCTGTCACCAGAGAGAAGAGATCAGCACCTGCCTCTCTGCTCCCCTCAGCTGTAGGCCACTGCGAGGTCTCCCTTCAGTCTCCTCTTCTCTAGGCTGAACAAACCAAGTGACCTTAGCTGCTCCTCATATGTCTTGCCCTCTAGTCCCTTCACCATCTTTGTAGCCCTCCTTTGGATGCTCTCTAATTGTTTTATGTCCTTCTTCTATCATGGAGCCCAAAACTGCACACAGTACTCCAGGTGAGGCTGCACCAGTGTAGAGTAGAGCTAACAATCACTTCCCTCATCCGGCTAGCAATGCTGTGCTTGATGCACCCTAGTGTACGATTGGCCCTTTTGGCTGCCAGGGCACATTGTTGACTCATGTTCAACTTGCCGTCAACCAAAATGCCCAGATCACTTTCTGCAGTGCTGTTCTCCAGCCTCTT
>VXAL01009933.1:123499-138792 GCA_013399475.1 Chauna torquata
ATTGAGTGATGTGAAAAAAAGAAATCAAAAAAAGCAATTTTTTACAAATTAAAAAAAAAAAAAAAAGACTTCATTCTTACTTTCAAACAGAAATATTAAAAATCTTTTGCACAGACAGACACATCATTGATGTCAATAGGAGAAAGGGAAACCTATGGTGCGATGTGCTATTGCATCAAGGATAGCAATATTCTGGTGTCTCTTACATCACACCGTGCACTTGCAGACTGTCCCCTCATGCCACTACTGTAAGACCTGGGTGGGATTTGCAATATACAGCTTCAGCTTCCTGGAGCTAGTGGTGGCCAAGCTGCTGTGCTTGCATGTCTGGGGTTTGTACATTGGAGCTGGGGATATCCAGTGGGGCTAGAAAGCAAAACAAGGATCATGGGGGGTTAAGAAATCACAGGGAAGACACTAGGAGATGGGTTAATGGCAGAGTTTAAGCTTCATTAGCCACCCCAAGCATTATCTCAAAAAATCTGTGCTTGATAACATTTACATTTATATATATATATATATATTCCTTTCATCTTTGGCCTGTAAACTCTCATGTGCAAAATCTGTTTTAGTGAAAGGTGAACAGTAATCTGGATTCACATCACTGACTTTGTCTGAAGATGTAAGCAGTATAGATGAGGTTTTATCATCCAGTTTCTCCTTTTCTTTCAGCCCCAGAAGGCAGATTTTGTTTTTCATTGCTGCAAGATCCCTGAATGAGAGGGCTTGTTGAAGTGACAGAGGCATGGAGAGGCTGGGAGTGGAGAAAGGCATTACAGAAGGCTAGAAAAGCCAGAGGTGTTTGTTTATTATTGTGAGGATGTCAGGCACTGTCTGTGTAGCATTTTCACTCCAGGTCATTGACAGCAAAAACTCTCATGCAGAACAGCATGTGACAAATTGATTTTCTTTGCAACTTTCAGCTGACCTTTGAATACATGATAAGTCAAGGCCACAATAAAAGATCCCTTACGTGCTTTAATTCTCCCCTTTTTCTTAATAAACTGCCTCTGAAGCGTCTGCTCAGTATTGTCTCATTTTGGTTTGATTGATTCTTTAAGGAAAAAAACTATCACGAGTAGCTGCAAACCTGATTTCTTGATGCGAACCCTAATTTCTACAAGCAACTTACTCCTCTATTTCCTCTCCCTTGTTATAATTTATTGAAGAAGAATATATGTTTTGAGATGATGAAATCAAACCCACCCATACTTCCGTAGTCACCCAAATTGTTACTGAGTCCATTTATTTATTTATTTATTTATTTTGTGAAAGAAACACAAAGCTGCACTATATTTCACCATTCATAGGAACTAGTGATGCAGTTCAGAAAAAGTTACTTGAATTAGATAAGCTACAATTTTGACTGTTGTTATAATCCATTGTCCTTCTAAGCCTTTAAAGTGTATTTTGTATTTAACTTTTTATAATTACTTTTTCTTCTAGTATAACAAGAAAATTATTTTGTAGAGTCTTTAAAAAATATTCTGCATTGAGAAATGTGTAGCCTAAAACCCAGCAGCCTAAGCAAAACTTTCTCCTGAATACATAACAGAAAGGCTGTTACAACAATTATTGTACACTGACAATTATTCAGTTATTCTCCTTTTCCACTCTGCACAAGTATGCAATACCAATGCTAGGGAGCATGTTTATGACCAAATATCTGAGATGGAAAACTCAGGTGCTCACAACCTTGGTAGCACAAGTGTGGTAAGTGATTTAGCTTCAGTTGGGGAACTCGAAGAACGGTCTAAGAAGTAGGGTTTTGTTTTGGTTTTAGAAGTAACAAAAATAGCCAAATAAGAATATTAGCATTGTGGGAAACCANAAATATTTCTGTTTTCCAGGTTTCCTATGACAGGAAGAATGGAGAATAATGGAAAAATGGAGGAAAATGAAAATTCCTAAAGTGTTTCTTTAATCAAAGAAACAGAAAATGTGCTTTTGATACTGAAATTTCATTCAGCTTTAGTAGTTTTTGCTGCAGTTAGCTAAATGTTACTACACATCTGAGAGGGTTTTTAAAACTTTGCTGAACTTCCTGAATTATTGTCTCTAACAGATATGAATGGAAATTATACATGTGGTTTTACTGCACTATCATTTTAATTATCTATTTATTTATCTTAAAAGTTTTCTCTAATTTTTCAAATAACTTTTAATTCCTTCAGAGTGTTTATGCATAACAACCTAGAGATATTTGTCATGTTATAAAGATTTACAGAAATCAGTTTTGCTTGCATTTTGTAGAAATTATAAAGGCTTGCAAGATATGCCATTCCACTCCTCAGAACACCATGGAAAAGAAGATATCACAACTGTCTTAGTACATTGGGATTTCATAGTAGGAATGGTCTGTGTAGGACATCTGAAAAATTTTGTGAGAGGAATCAATTGAAAATACTATATAGCATAAGGGAAATAATAAAAACAAAGTAGGAAGAGTTATGCAGTAGTAACAAGTTTCAATATCTGGAAAAAAAAAAAAAAGAAGATTTATCATCACCCTCAGTAGACTTGAATACTTCACAAAAAATAAAGGAGCAAATATTTACGCTCATTTTAATGTTTAGTATTTGTTAAATGTCTGAAATCTGTATGTCAATATTTCCTATCTGAAGAACGATAGCTATTAAAATAGGGCATGTGTACGCTTCATAAACCTAGGGATCCAGATGCCTAAGCGCAGAAACCTAGTGCCGTTTTCCTGTGATAAGATGTTCTTCCTAAAAAGAGGATCTGCCTGCCACTCCAGAAAGCACACACCTGCACAGGTCCAGCTAAGTCTGCCAGCCCCATGAAATGTAGGGATCCCAAAAGTATGTCTTTATTCACAAGGAATATAGGAAGTTGTGAGAAAGTTCACAGTAAATAACTGTGAAGGCACACAATAACAACTCTGACAATAACCAGACACCAACAGACACTAACAGAGATCCTGTTGTTTCCTGGGCTGCTCGAAGCATTACAGGCAACCATATCGAGAAAAACACCCCTTTAATAGGATTCTGAAATGTCTTAAACCAAAGACTCTTTACTGAATCATTTTTTCCCATCAGGTGCTTTTTTCTCTCAAAATAAGAAGTTTCTGTTTCTGGCCAGAAGAATGGACCTTCCCACTTTTTCATTTTAGGATTAGAAATTTCCTATTCTCACTTCCCTGCTTCAGATAATGACTCCCATCTCTAACGTTATCTCTAAAGTGGTTGGAATATCTCAGAAAAAAAAGCTGATCAATCTCTAGCCCATCCCAAATCTGCAACAGTTTAGTGACCTGGAGAAATAATGATGGCTCTTTCAAAGCTAGCACAGACTAGATGTCTGCATTTAAATGACTAAAGGAGAGAGAAGTGATTTCTGTGTGACTGGCAGCTTGAACTTCTTGGCTTCTTGGGTTTCAGTGCTTTGCTGGGCACAGATAATGCCTCCTGACTATGTAGATAAGGAGAGCCTTGATGTAAGGACTCTCTCTGAAGATTTATTCCCTGTGCTCCGATAAAAGCTGATTCAGTTCCAATCCCTACAAACCAAACTTATTTCAACCTATATGAACCAAGCCCCGTGAAATTCAAATAGCTCCTCTAAGGTGCAGTTCTTACACTTTCCTTTCACAGGATTGCTCAGAACACATGGGGTTTCTTACATGAAAGGATCTCCACAAATACTGGGATTATTTGATAGTTAGTGATTAGGATTATCTTGTATTTCACCAAGCCTGACTCACCAAATAATGAAAATATTGAGAAACAAAACAAAAAAGCCTTTTCCTTGCTTAGTAGTGCAGAAAATAAAAGTGAGCTTAACTGTGTAACAGAGAGGAACTTATTGAAAGCAGTAAGAACAAAGATACGGATATAACTTCTAACATGGTGAATCTCAAAGATGTAGATGGCTGGATGATGTGAAAGGATCCAAGGGTGGATGGATGCTACCTTCTTATAGGTATTCCCAAAATATTTGATACTGCCAGAGGTCAGTACCAATGGGGTCTAATCCAGTACTGCTGGATTAGTACTGCTTACCATCGGATGTTCCTTTGGAATATAGCAATACTATTGGTGTCAAAGTCTAATTGCTAAAACTGTGTTTGGAATCTTCTCAAAGGAGCAAATATCAGTCTATCATCTTTCTGGACCCAAAACATCCCTAAATGTATCATCATGATGCATAAGTTTGTCCTTATAGTAAAGCCATGGGGAATTAATATTTTTCATCATGTTTCACAAATGGGGAAAGGGGGTGCCTGCCAAGATCAAGGGGGAAGTCTGGTAATGCAGCAGTCCAGAAGAGTTTTGGTTCTGATTTCAGTACATCTCATTCTCGACTACTGAAGGGGTTCACCAGGGCTGTATTGTGGGAGAGCTAGGGAACAACCCCCGATCTGCTATTCAAGTATTGTAAAAGAAATACGAATTTTTAATTTTTTGGTACATGTTAATTTGTGATATTCAGTTCATATACCTCATTGTCGCAAATTACAACATAAACATTCCCACAGATGTAACAGGACATGAAGCAAGAGTAAGGACACTTAAAGCCCCAAAGTAAGATCGATGTAGCATATAGATAAAACATATAAATAAATTTTCTAATGTTCCTAAATCCCACGTATTGAGATCCCTCTGTCTAGGATAATGGCTTGAGGGTCAAACCAATATCTTATTTGGAAAATAAATTAAGTACATAAATTTAAAAAAAAAAAAAAAAAAAAAAAAAACTAANAAAAAAAAAAAAAAAGAAAAAAAAAACTATATGTGTATCAATTTCTAGCTTCTAGCTCTGCATGTGCCTCTGAGGTTATGGTAACATGTGTATTGTAACTGAAATAGCTAGCATAAGGAAAATAACTTTACTGGATTTATCAGTAGCGTATTTTACCTGGGCAGTGTACGACTGCAGTTCAGTGTTGAAATGGATGAACTTACTGTTCAAATTAATGAACAGAAAAAAGAAAGATGGAATATTAAATGGACTCAGTAGAAGTTTCTTAAGATAGAAATTGAGCCAGCTATAAGTAATGAGCAAGTTTCTCGAAACCATAATACCAGTACTGTAGCAACTGTCATTCACTTAGTAACCACATCACCACCAAATAAGTAAACCTGGCATGACAACATGCCACGTCATAGGAAAAAAAAAAAAAAAAAAACAAACAACCAGACCCCGCCCCCTGGGGGGCAGGATGGGGCTTCCTAGCAGNACAACAAAAAACCACACCAGTCCTTCAAAGGGTTCAGCTAAGCAGCAAAAGGATCATTTAGAAAAGCTGGAGAAGAGGTCAAGACAGATGAATCAATGGTCACATGTTTCTTATATTGTCCATTTATTAGCAAGAAGCAGATTCTAAGGCATGATGGAAAATAAACAAGATTTGTTCTCTCTGCATTTTCTGGGAAACTTTTATGTCAGACTTTTTTTTCAGCTTCTTATCTGAGCTGAAATTTGAGCTGAAATACGATGGAATTGTTGGTTTTTGTCTTCTGCTTGAGCAAGCATTCCATCCAACACCCCAATAGGGGTGTTATGCTTGGTAAAAGTAGAACAAGGATAAAATACTCCCAATCAGACTGTAGCTATCCAGGCTAAAGGAGTCTCCGTAGACTCCCCAAAAAGATGAAAGAAGGTTAGGCACATCCAGATTCAGCCCATCCTGACATGCATGGTTAAGATGGAGAATAACAATAGCCCTTAATGGTTGGGAGGAAGGTGTGAAGGAGGGGTCTCTGCTCTGAGATAGACTTCATTAGTTTTTTGGGATGTCATATATTATGGGAAGAGGGCCAGATCTGGCAGCCTGAAAAGGGAGGCTGCTGCACTGTGTTCAAAGTGAGGCTTGGACAGGGGGAACAGGAAAAACAAGGGAGGGAAGCAGGAACCAGTACAGTATAAAACAATTTGTTTCCAAACTGTGTCAGGAAGAGGATACAAAGGAGTATAAAAAATATCCTGGGAAATGCAGGCAAAGAACTAGTTTCTGTGTGTTTTTGTTTGTTTGTTTTGTTGGTTGTTTTTTTTAATCACAATATTCCATACACAGTGTTAAAGAAGCACACTTGGCAAACACAAGTCCTCTGTTTTAGTTTGCTCTACAGCTTGCTCTCAGGTTAAATAAAAATATGCAAATATTTTTTATAAAGGTTTATATGGTTTTTGGTAGATGTTTCTAACTATTTCAGGAGCTTAATCACAATGTGATTTTAAACTGAAATAATTAATTTCTAATAAATAACTAATCAAGACTGATGATGACTTAGCCTTATTTCATTAACATTTGGAAAAGCACTTTCAAATCCCCAGCTGAAAAGTGCTACCCAGAGAGTTTGTATGAAAAGGACATTACAACACTATCTTTCTCCTATTTTGAACTTTAGTGTATATATTTACACCCATCTCTTGCTGTTATTTATATTTTTTTTCCAAGGTAAACATATACTTTAGTGACCTGAATGCTAGGATTATATTTTCTAATAAACATTTCATAAAGCTGCTAATACTTATTATTTGGTCTTAGAGCATCTTCTCTTACCAGTGTCATATTGGTTTATACTCCAGTATCACTAAAATCTACATATGTCCAGCGTGGAGCAACCCTGCTCTCTTCCCACAGAGCCCCTCTGCAGCCCCTACTGCCAACACCTGGGCACAGACACCCAATAGAATTAATATTTCAAAGCCAGGTCATCAGCGTATATCATTTTGGAGATTGTGATTTATCTCAGCTACGGATTTGTCATGGTCTATATAGATGCATTTATTTCTTTTAACTAAAGGCCTGATTTTGTGCTCAATAGTATCACTGGAGAAATTCCCATTATTTCCAAAATCCTTTGTGTCAGCTCTGAAGGAGCAGACTGTGTTTTGTTTTCTCTCACCATAATTAGTTTCAGTCACATTGCTCATGGAGTAGCAGTCTATTTAAGCGTGGCTAGGAACATGGTGCCTTTAAGAAGATTCCCACATGGTCAAAAGACTTGGTCTGTTATATCACATGCCAAGTCATGTAACAAGACAAATAAAGGGATGTCTGGAATAACTGCTACTTCACTGCTTGCGCTTTAGAGATGTTTAGGACTGACTTAGTTGCAACGGTGCATATACAATCATTGTAAAACACACTTGTCTATTGTGGAGCTGAAGGGGCTTTGAATGTCACAACATTTATCTGATATGCAATACGTATCATCCCTGTGTTCCTCTGTTGCACCAAGGGACTCCTTTGACTGCCTCAGATCTTTCTCAGATGGCTCTGTCTGAAGCTATCACTGCCACAGATTATAATTCCAAAAGCAGGCCCCCCCAGCAGAAGGTGGTCACCCCCTCCTGTAGGATGTACTCATATGGACTTTACTAGAGGTCATGGTTATGCAGAAATCTGCATGGAAGCAGAAGTTGTCCACTCCTCCTGTGCAAACATCCAACATTTCCCAACCAGTGGGCAATCAGGGCAAACAAGGAGAGGTGGTTATTCTGCCTAGCAGGCACGCAGCTCATAATTACTTGGCTTGTGATGATAAAAGGACTGCCACTCCTACACCTCTGCCTCAGCAGGCCATGATCAATGATTCTTTCCAACACGCCACTGCTTTTGCATGTTCCTCTGGGACAGCTGACTCTGGCTGAGGTCAGTGACAAGACCGTCAGCAGAAACAAATCTTCTGACAATGAAGAACACGGTTCAATTGGAAAATATGGCAAACATTGGAATTTAGTCTGTGTGACTCTGAGGCTGTCTTCTTGGTGATGGTGAAACTACAGGTTTCCACTGTAGTTACCACCCACCCAGGTACACTGTTGGGTGGAAAACCTGAGCATCTTACCTGCGATAAAGCTTCTTGTACCTTTACGGAACTGCAGATAGGCCTTGATGTAAAATAATAATAAATGAGCTTTTGCATTTGTAATATAGTGCTAAGTCAAACATTTACCATTTGTGGGGGGTGTAGATTTTAAAGACAAATCTATGGCCAGCTCACTAGAATCCTACAGTGTATAAAAGGCTCAGAGACAATATAGACACAGATTTTAGTACATTTACAAATAGCAGAGCTTCTCATTATCACTTCTACTTTCATTGTCTGTTATAATTGCTTGGATTCAGTGAGCTGAAACGTTGGTGTACATCCCTACGTTTCCAATAAAAAAAAGTTTAAAAACTTGCATATGTAGGTTTATATGTTATTTCTTGTTAATTAAAACTTAAAAGTAAAAGTTTGTTTAGCTCACACTTTTTTTTTTAAGCAAAAAGAGCAAAAAAGAAACACATAATATTTCATTCCCTTGTTTCTTTTGCATCAAGTTTTGCAATGCTCATTTTTCAAAGAGATTTATTATTTTAATTTTTCTTTCAGCCATTTCTTTTTTTCTTTAGCATTTTTTATTTCCTTTTTTATGGACAAAATTAAAAAAAAAGGAAATGTATAAGAGCAAAGATGAAAATAGAGGAAGAGAGTATAGGAGAAGTGAGAAACTAACAGAAGTCAAATAAATACATTCAAAATAGTGCAAATAAAAGACATTTTTTTGAGAACTGTGACACAATACATACATATATTTCCGAACTGCTTTTTTTTGTAATTATTTAATGGGTCCTGTTTACTAAGTGCACCAAACTATTCTATATAGAGATGTTAAATACACCTAGGACAGATGTGAATATACATAGCTAATAGTGGTCATGTTAGCTTCTAAAACAGCATTTTTAGATTGCTTCATTAATGCCTCAGCATATATCACAATTAAAATTAATAAATGAACTTTAATTAGTGTTCATAGGCAACCAGGTGAGATGGTGTTTGTATTAATAATGAAGATGATTTTCTTACTTTATGGACATGCTTGATTTAAAAATAAAAGGATCAAGTGTTCGAGGTATGTGGATGAATAGCTGCTACATCAAATGCACGACTTTGCATACAACCTATTGTGTCTATTTAACAAATCAAGTGGGGGAGGGGGGGATCCTTTGTATTATGATTTTGTGAAGAACAAGGACTCTTTTAGTATTTCATGCATAAATCTACAAAGTTTATTGCAAGACATCCTCCAAGCTGCTGTTGTACAACCTGTACTACACACCATTGAAATGCTGTTCTCTGTTCCAGCTCCATTAAAAAGCATTTTTGGGTGGAAGGGCATAGTTTTCAAACATGAACAGACTTTCAAATGTAACCACTTTGGTGGGTTTCACATACATAACTGAAGCATCTTGTGCTCATAAACTAGCCCCCCTCTGCAATCATTCACCTCCATAGCTGCAAGAAACCTGGGGGAGAGGAGGAAGAGAGAGAAGAGGGAGAGAAAATGCTGTTCTTACTTTCAGAGCCCAAATACCTCTGTAAGTGCTTCTCTGGCTCTTCTTGCTACCAGCATACACTGCAAATTCTCCCCCATAGGATCAGGCCTGCTGTATATTGCCTCCTTCATTCAAGGAACTCAGTGCTTTAAAATACATCAGTTTCAAGGCCCATTAAAATCAGTGTGCATCTTTTCCACTAATGTCAAGAGGCTTTTAATCAGGCTTTAAATTACTCCGCAGCTTCAGCTGAGTTCTGAGTTCTTTCTTTCCCACAAATGCATTTTCCCTGCCTGAATCTCATTTCCTGCTTCTCCTTCTAATCTCCTTTTTAGGCCCCTTCTGTTATTTCTCTCCCCTCACATTGTATTTTGCAACACTTCTCACCCTAGCGTCATCTGCAAGGTGAATTAATAGGATCCATCTTCCAGATCATTAACAAAGGCATTAAGTATAATCCAGTTGAAAACTGCCCATGATGCACCACAGCCACACTGTAAGGAAAGAGCTTCACTCCCCTGCTCCCTACAGGATTAGACAGGATTTCAAAATCCCTCATTCTTAGCTCATCAAGGAAATGAGTATTTCAATTACCTCTTTCTCTCTTTAAACAGAATGATCCAGCACACGCGCGCACACACACACACACACACACACACAGGTGTATCTATATCATCTTCCAAAAGGGGGAAACAGAATGAGAAAAGATAAAGAAATGGTGTATGGAGTATGGTACATAAAATTCATTTTTTTATACATGTGTAAAAATACATCAAACAGCTCTGGCATGTTACAGAACCCTGACATATTTTTGATTGAATCTGTCCCTCACTTTATATTTCACTTCTGTTAGTTAAAGATGATACAGTCACAACAACTCATGGAAAATAAAATATTTGTTATACTCTAACTACTGCATGTAGAGAATGTTCTTTCTATGTGTGGCATTTATATACTCCAGCTTCAGCTTTAGTCATATAACAAATCACATTATTGTTTAACACATTCTTCATACAAACTTTTTATTCTACAGAAAAATCATGCACTTCCTTTTCTTAATGATTTACTTACGTGGGAGAAGCATATCTGTTGTTCTGCTGATCCCTGTCAACACAAGTGACCCTCAGATCATCCTAACATCATGGAGCAGTTGGTGCCAGGGAGGTTTGGGAGAACAGGGAAGGCATTATGACAGCAGTGTGCATGTGTCAGCATCCATGTGGATACTCAGATACAGAGGGGGCCTCTGCAGAGGGGCTGTAGCATAAACCTAGCAGGAAACAGAGGAGTCTTCAGCTTTATCAGCATTAAGCAGCCTGGTGTGAACAACTGCCTTGTTCATCTTATCATCTGTATCTACTGTGAGGCTGAAAGAGAAGTGTCCCCACTAACTCTCTGCTCTTTATTCAGTCAGTCCTGTAAGAACTTTATGTTTACCATCAGAAAGGGTAAAATTGGATTTAATCTCCACTCTCCACCTCATCCATTTCTAATTTAGTTATATGGTTATTACATGGGTTGTGTAAGTCAATGGCAGCAAAGTATTCCTGCCATGTAATTGTATTTTAAAATCCAAGTAATAGCAGTTACTTTTATTAGCAATAACAATTATCATCCCTCTTAGCAGAGTCTCAGATAAAGAAATTCCTTGTAATGATCTTGTAATGACAGTCTTACATCCATGTCATATTGACATGAATAATAGATTTAATGTCAAAAGAAAAATGATTAACTGTTTCTTCTTTGAAAGAGCATGAGTTTCTATGTATCTACATACACCCAGGGATCTGATCTCATTAGTTCAAAAATATATATATATAAAAAAGTAATGATTAGCAAATTCCAAGTCTTTAGTAATTTAAAAAACGAAAGTCCAGATGAGGACTTAAAATAAAATAAAATATAATAAAAGAGCTGAGCCTATAAGGATTCAAGGCAGATTTAGAGAAAGGGTGCATATCTAGAGACCTTGAGTTACCTCCAAGGAAACTGGTATGTCTAGACAGTTCGGTATTCAAAGGATGCTGTGGTCCCCAAAACAGTAGAGAAGTATCAATGAGGACTTTCTGGCAGCTAATTATCCCTGCCTCTCCCTGGACCTAATTAACCCTGGCACAGCTCTGTCCATGCAGTTTCAGGTGGCAGAGCCGGGTTCTTGAGCGTCGTTATGGGAACTATGGTGGCTGATCTCTCCTGCATCACCCAACCATGTCCTCAGTCATATTGACGTCTGATTTCCAGTGCTTAGGTGCATTTGACAGGATTGTTTAATTTCATAATGTAGCTGTAGCCTGTGATATCATACATAACACACTTTTTTTTTGGTTCATTTGTTTACTGCTTTGCTTTATAGTTGGATTTATTCTTTTTTTAGCCAATTCTCTCCTTATTTTATTTCTGTTGAATCTCTCAGATCACAGATATGTTTTCACGGGGAGGGAAGTAAATCTGGACATAGTACAGAATTTTAAAATCTGCTGTAAGAAAAAAAATATTGGTTCATTTTATAAGAGACATCTTTATGGGACTTATAATCTTGGTGGGCATTAAAGAAATGAACTACAAACTTTTACTTAGACGCAAATTTGCCAAACTACATCCAGTTTGACTTCATTCTCAAAATACAGCCAAACTAAACATGCAGTTTCATGCATTTATAAGAGTTTATAGCTGCTCCACCAGCTAGCTGAATAACATAGAACACAATTTCATAGGCAGGAACCACTGGGAGAGACAATCAGATGGTAAAGCACAGGTATGTAGTTCCAGTTCAGATACCCCCACCTATATGAGGTATCTGCAGATATGTTACACACGGCTTACAAGAGGCCCTCATCTTTCTGAGAGATGAGTTGTATACCAGATTGGTTATCCCAGGAGCCTTGCATGGTACTGAAGTTATATGAGTAGCTCCTTGAAGGAGAGACACCACCACAAGCCACATGGACTGTCCAGAACAGCAAAAGCAGAGGCACATAGTACCATAAGCCAGTTTGGTTCTTAACCACCAAACACCGTGTTTATAATTTTGGATGACAAAACTGAGGTTAGTCCTGCTCTAATTTCAGCATTTTGTGTGCCCCTGTTCTCCTTTTCTGACATATCATGTAGTGCTCACTCTGCTAACTCTGCTCTTGATGCTGCTTTTACAGAAAAATTGTTTTTCCATTTGTGTGGGTTTGTGTCGTTTAGATTGAATGTCTGCACCAGAACATGGCTTTCTGTGCTCTTACTTATTTCAGAAGCTGTGAATATCATTCATGGCAGCTAGCAATATTTCTCTGTGATTCAATAATTGACATGGAAATGATTTGTTAAGTTACAGATAGACTTATCCAAACCATAGGGAAAAACTAAGAAGTGCTTACGGCGCTTTACCATTGCTACTTCACCATTTGCCAAGTGTACCTTTGTTATATATGTCTGATGCAATGTTTTTTGTATAAGTTTTGGTTCATAACAGGACTTTTACATGCTTTTGATCACATTCTTTGGGACATATTGTATATATGTCAAGTCCTACAGCACTGAAATACCAGCAGTTCTTGCCTTCCATGATCAATTCCACTGAATAGTACTGAAATCTTAGACAAAAGATCTGCCTGTTTTCCTTTGGGACAAGTCTGTATGTACACTGATGCAGAAAAACCTCACAAAGTTTGGTTGTGTCGTAGAACAGGTAGTCTAATACTGTATAACTCAACACAAAATCTTTAACACTCTTTTAAAGAACATTCAGAAAGCTGAAATTAGGAGTGTCTGAAGAAAGATAAAGCCTGCAGTTGTCACTCTTTTTCTTTTTCTTTTTTTTTTTTAATAAATTCCTGTTATTTAAATTCTGAGCATCATTTTAACACCTTCTGGGCACTATTTCATTCAGGGGAACTTTTTGCTATCAAGACTCCCTGTGTACACATAATTTTATCACTATAATTGTTCTCATAATGGTAACATTTGAATAAACACTATGATGTAAGCACTTTTTATTAGTAGAACTGTATACACTCTAAGTGCATTCACTTTAACTCTGTCATGGGACAAGGACTAAGATTGGTGTAATTGCTTACAGCACAATACTTAAATATTTTCCACACATCGCTTGTCTAATATTTAAGCTACAGTGTTAGATTTGTGGAAAGGAGTATAATATGTTTGTATAGCTCACAGACAGCTAATCAGCTGTAGCAATATTCAAATAATAACACTTTGCATGAGGCTAATATTTTTGACTGATTTTTTCTACATCTGAAGTAAATGCTGAAATCCCCTCCAGCAAAGCTCCCACTGTAATCTGTGAAACACATCTTTGAGTCCCTCCCTAATGCCTTCACTTAGGCAGTCAGCTCCCAGTGTCAGTGGAAGTTTGCCTGCATATTAGCTGAGAAAGAAAGGAGGAAAACCTTCAAGATCTGGCCTCGGCTTGTCTGCAGTGAAGTCTGCAGTACCTTTGTGCCTCTGAACTCTAATTGGCCTGAAGCTAGGCAAAGTTCACAGATCCAGTGCTGGAGCTGTGCAAAGTCTAGCAGTCCTAGCCATAGCAAAGTCCTCACTGAGGTATGGGAGTTTCATCTGATGAAAAATTTCAGGGTCTCGCCTGCCCTCTTTTAACTTTGTATGTGTTCACCAACCTACACGTAGGAAGTGGAGGGCTGTAAGATCTCAATCCCTCCGCTGAGCTGCAGTTGAAATAAATGTGAACAGCTCCCGTGGCTTGAAATATGAAGCATTATTTGAGAGATGCTTTTGATTTTTTTTTTTTTAAATTAAGATACCCCAGCACTGCAAGACACAGAAACCTTTAAATGGGAGGTTCTAATCAGCTTGTTATAATAAGCTGTTTTCTTCACACAGCTTGGACTGAGATCTGAATACCCATTTTGGAAACCTAATGAGGTTAATCAAGTGCAGATCCCAGGATCACGCCCTCATATAAAGGACAAATCAGATAATGATGAGGTCTCTTGCCTAGGGACTGGAGTTTAAAAAGATTTTACCAGATGCTGCCTTGGCAAGTTTGTTTAATGGAAATGCGGAAAACCGCTTTACTTGTCCTCGTGGAGGGATGGGGACACCAATACATATGCAGAATATGCAGAATAACTACAAACCTCCCAAATTCTGAAGTAATGGAAGCTGTGCTCACTTTACTCTGTGAGGGCCAAGCTTTGTCTTGGTTTTGCTTTGAGTTTCTCTAAGAGTTTCAGAAAGTATAAATTAAATATCTTTCTAAGGGGCACGATACTTTCACATTATTCATATCTTCTGTACACATTTTGAAATTATCTGCTTAGAACCCTTCATTATCATCATTTGCTTTTCATCATTTCCATATCCAAAAATGTAAATTTAACAGCTTGCTACACTCCTTCACACAATGCATCCCCTCCTCCTGTTTGATACATCACCATCAAGGTTCAGTAGTAAATGTTCTTTCTTGTTAACTAGACCTTGATTGAATTCTTCCAGCTCTTTCTTGATTTCTGTCTGTCAGTAATATATTTGTCATCTTTATCTATGAGTGCTGCCACCTGGGATTTTCTTTTGCTTAGGTGATGTTTTATCCTTTTGTTGCCTCTGTTTTATTCTTTGACCTCATGAAACATTTTCTTGTTGTATTTCATGAATTCTTCTGACAGTTTCAACTGACTAGTTTTGCTGACTTCAACATATTAAACTTTCTTGCTTGAATGTTATTTTTTCTTTTCTCTCTCTCTTTTTTTTTTTTTTAATTTTCTCTTACATTCCCTGAATTCCTTGAGATCTTTCTAAAAGTCCTTTCTGTGAGTTATCCCCACTGTGTTGCTCTTCCTTTCAGTAGTTGGTCAAAAATGTTTTCAAAATTCTCTCCAAGTTTTCATTGAGAACTGGAGTGCAGGTGGCTTAGAGCTCTTCAGACAGTGGGAAGGATTATTCTCAGAGTAGCAAGAGGTTGCATTTTCTGTCATTCCTGTTGCTGTAAAACAGAAAGGAGAATTACTTCTTATTTTACAGTAAAGGG
>VXAL01009934.1:0-45945 GCA_013399475.1 Chauna torquata
ATATTTGCGAAGACGGTGTTTGTGCCGTGCTTTAAGGGTGATCTCGGCGGGGCGGGAGGGGAGCTCCGGTCGTGCCGCGCCGCGCCGAGGAGGCAGGGTTACCGAACAGGCGCCGGGAGCCGCGTNNCAAGCCGGCCCTCCCCGCGGCCGCACAGCACAGGCCGCCGGGGCTGGGCGGCTGAGCACCAGCGTTCAGAAGAAATACTTACGGTCAGTGTAAGCTTCCGCGGTCTAGACCTTTTTGCTCATCTGTTTCTTCAGTAGAAAGAAAAAGGAGATGAACCTATTAAAATAACTTCTCTAACCCTTCCCCCCCCCCCCCCCCCCCCCCCTCACTGCCACAACTTTTTGTCTCTTTTATNCTAAAAAAATATTTGTTTTACATTTCGTCCTGGAATAAACATGGTTTATTGGAAACTCCTTCATCTCCCGTTTTCAACTTCACAAACCTAAACCAGTGCATCAACTCTGCAAAGCATGATTAACTCCACAGACGATACCAGCGGTGCGACTTCTCCCTCCCCCTCCACCAATGTAGCTGCTCATTGTACTTGAGTTGTTTACTGCCATATTGTTTTACAAGTGCCTGGAGAAAGATGCTCGATATTCCCACCACCAGCAGAAGCATCCCAAGAGCAAATGCTCAGCAGATTTTGGCAAGGGTGTACACAGGCTACAACTACAGCTTGTTAGCTAAAAAAATTATGAAGGTGATGACGCCTCCATAATTACAGGTGTTACTTGTTTTAAAGTCAGAATGTTTTCCAAGCTACTGTAATGCCACACCTCCGGTGTCCCAGGAGCCAGGCCTTGGAGTCCTTTCCATTTTAGTCACTGCTTTACGAGGCTTTGCAGAACACATCACCAGGCTGCACGGCTGGTTTGCAGGCCACTTTGTGCTCCGGTGTGGCTGCGAAGCCCGTGTAGGTACTGGGACATTATCCTGCCTTTTACATCAGGCATGAAAAGTTGAGATATAGAGATGTGTGTCCCATCCTGCCCCCCCCCCCGCCCCCAAAAAGGTGGATGTGTTTAAAAGAGAAATTCATGTTGGTTCCACAGTCCGGTTTTTATGATTTTCTGAGTTTGTTTCAAACAGCTCCAGTGTTCTCACAGTGCTTCGCAGCAGGTGAAAACGTGCGAGTACACATGGACCACAGCGCACAGCAAAACCTGCTCCGGGAAAGCTGGAGGTTGCTGCTCTCCACCTTCCCTCACTGTTTTAGAGTCGGGGCGAGTCAGATCAACCAGGCAGCAGATACCCTTCAAGAAGGCAGAAGATGCAGCTCTGCCCATCACCTGGTATGCGTGCAAAAAGTGAATAACACCGAACATTTGTTTAGCCCAGATAATTTTAAGGATGGGAAGGGTTGACTTGACAATTCCCATGAGAGGGAATTTTAAAAGGCATCAGCTTCCTTTTACCATAAGGCACAAACACCCTGTTTATCCATAAATGTTGGCTGACCGCAGTGCTGTTGGCAACCCTTGGCACCAACTGGAGCGGAAGCAGGATCTGTAGTCCAGTCGGGGAAAATGGACACAAAGATCAAAATAAGGTGACATAGCTAAGGTCTCAGGTTGGCTTGTCTGATGAAAGGAAACACATAAATAGTTGTCCCAAGTGAGGACTGCAGCCAGAATCTTTAAAATTAAACATCATTTTACATCATCTCAATGGGGAAAAAAAAAAGCTTCAGCATTTCAAACCCTCATCTGCTTTTGTTGTTAGAATCTGTTGATTTCCCCAGCTGCAGGGGAAGGCACGTCCTGGTCTTCTCTGAGAGGACGAGCCGGAGCAGAGCTCAGCCTCCGTGTGCTGCGAGGCAGCATGGGGCCGATGGGACGTCCCGCAGGCACCCTCTGGCCTCGCAGTGCTGCTCAGAGCCAAGCAGCAAGAAGACAAATTGCTGTTCTGCCCCGCGGCAGCTAATCCGCTGTTCCTCGAGGTGTCCTTCCAACTGCCAGTGCATCAGAAGCCACCCAGAGATAACTTTTCTATTGCACGTTTCCGTTTGTCCTGAGCTGCCAGGCAATACATATTTCCTTTTCCTGTGGGGGCAATGAGTGGCCATTGTATTTGCATTGGTCTATTAATCTGCCTGAATTTGGTAGAGATTCTTAAATGAATATTCATGGGAATTAATGTCATTTAACTCCTATTGCTTCCTGAATATAATTATGTGCTATACGTGAATTGGCAAACACCAGAAGACATCCAATCGTGTTGAAAGTCTATGACCTATGAGTCTATTCATTTGAAACACCAAAAGCTGGACGCTTGCAGCACAGAAGATGCGCAAAGCGCTACCAAGATGCGCAGCTGACGCCAGGAGAGGAGATGGGTTGGAGAGGGAGCTGGGAAGAGGGAAGGTGCACGCTGCAGGAAGCGAGCAGTGCCTTGCAGGATGGAAAATATGCTTAAAAGGGCACTTCGGTACAAGCTCTTCCTCAGGAATTTATCTACAAATAGGTATTATATTCTCTTACAGAAGAGCTTTAGTTTTTCACTTCCTGACTCCTAGAATAGCATCTTTCATCTTTGTCTCTTGTTCCTGGCATCTTTTGTCACCCAGCACCTTTTGGAAGGCCTTTGGCACCTCCGACAAAAAGAAATGCCCAAGACCAATCCTCCTTCCTAACAGCTGACCGCGTGCCAGAGTTCACGCTGTTCCTCCAATAATAAAGCAGTAATCAGCTCGGTATTAAAGCAGAGCGAGGCCCCAGCATCAGTGCTACCAACCCCTGTTGTAACATAACAAGGACTCTTCCCAAAATATTTGGGCTTGCCCTGTCACAGTGCGAGGCACTCAAGTTCAGCACTCTGTCAACAATGCCAGGTGTCTCCTGAACCCCCAGCTCCCGAGCCAAGAGGGAGAGCTCAGAAGCAAGGAATAATCATTATTCACATTACTAACACATAACGGAATGTTTAAACAGATAACGTAACAAAACCCTTTGCAGGAAAAAAACACAGGTTCTTATTTATCCCAGCCAGCTAGACACAAAATGAACTTAATCTCCTGGAAAGCAAGTGAGGCTCCTTCTTTTGCAATTGACAACCGCCAAAAATAAAAAATAAAAAATTCTGCTGTGCTGGTTGTGCCCCTCAAAAAGGACTGACATTTTCTGTAGCCCTTGATAAATCAACTGACAATTTTGTGGGAAAAAAAGCAACTCAAAGCCAAACTCAAACATCTAAGAAAAAAGCTGGTGAAACCAAAATCCAAGAGCAATTTCATTTTGAGTCAATCCGAAGATTTCATTTCAATTTTGATTTTTAGGGGAATGAAAAAAAAAGACACACACCTCCTTGCTTGAAAATAAAATTAAAGGACATTTTGAACACAAAGTAGTTTCAAAATGAAAAATCAAAGTGTTTCATGTCAGAAGTGTCAAAACTAACAGCTTCAGCATTTGTCAGAGCTTTTTTGAGTTTTTATAAATGACAAGTTTGGCATGTGTGCACAACCCGTTTTGGTGCTGCTGAATCTGCATTTTTGCATGCAAAAAATGGTTGGGTGAAATTTTCTGTGCACAAGCCCCCTTTGCAGTTCCCTTTGTTTGGAGGCGTAGGAGGCCACCGGCAGCCTCCCGCGATGATTGCGCTGCGACAGAGCCCTGGTGACACCTGTCATCTCCTCTTTGGCTTATTAATATTTTACCAGTTGGTTTGCAGGACTCCGCAGGCCTGGGCTTTTTCAGAACTAGTTCACTAGTTAGCGGGAGAAGGTGCAAAGGTTAGGACAGACTGACTGCACGTCTCCGGCTTGACGCGCTGCTGGGTGACAGCCTGCCACATACCTACTCCAGGATGACTTCAGGTAATTCATTAGCCTGGTTCATTACAGCCTTTGCAATAACAAAGTTGCAGGCTATGCTCCATTTCACCAGCTTCATCACCCAAAGTGATGGTTTTTCAAACACTGTTTTCTCCTGAGAAGTTTGTAGAGCTTCCAGTCAGGTTTACAGCTTACCTGGCAGGAGTGGAAATAGGAACAAGTATCTAGCACCTGAAATACGGCGTTTAGTTTAAAATCCGAGTTACATAAAATGCTATTGCTATAAAATTTACTAACGGGACCAAATTTGTGAAGTGCTTTACAGTATTAGCAACTGAACTTATTCTTGCCACAAAACCAGCGGCCACCTGGACTTCACATGCCTGCTTCCAGCGTGGCTGACCCTGCCGCAGGTTTGGGACAGTGCCTTGTCCCCAGGGAAAGGCAACAAAACATCTTTGCTGTGAGCCCCACGGGCCTGCATTCACTTCTGCAGATAAGACACCTACCTGCCTTTTGCTACCAGATTTCTGTAATGCTTTCTACATTTCTCTGATGACAGCACTGCTTCTTGCTGCATTGTGACAACTTCTGATTAAGCCAGGCTCAACATCTTTAAAGCTTCTGCAGAAAGCCCCAGTACTTCTCTAGAGCAAGAGACAAATTCAAAACGCCATCTCCTCCTCCAACTCCTCTACTCCTGTAGAGCCTTTACTCCGTAGGGGCTTCAAAACCCCAACCACACATTGTCTGCATCTGCCGAAGGTCGGAGCTGCTCCGTGCCTGCCCTTCCTGGGAGGCAGTATCAGAAGCGAGCTGAGATGGAAACAGGTTTCTCGCATCATGTTGCCATTTCTGGGACTGCTCAAACTCCTGCTGTGGAGCACACAGAAGTCCCCGTGGGGATATGCTGCTCCTCTAGCTTCTGGCGGGCTGACCAGTCCCATCTCAGCAGGACGGTCTCCTCTCCTGTCCCCGCTCTTCCCGTCAGTCAGATGATCCTTTCCCACAGCTGAGCTGCGAAGTAATTGCAGCTTCTCCCATGAAGGATTTTCTGTTGATGCTGTCTCAAAAGTGTACTTTGCTGAAATATTGTTTCATCTTAACTTTTCCACTATTGTGACTTTCTCAATCCAAAGGTCCAACATCAACAAAGATTAAAGCTTTTACTCTATTTACATATCTATGAAAACAGCAGTCTCCTGTGTCTTGGGAGATAAACACTACCAGATGCTCTAGTAAACAGCAGAAAGGGGAGAGAGGAAAAAAAATACAGTGGTCAGGAGAAGGAAAGGGATGAAAACAAATTAGAAATAGCAGAAGAGGAGACCAAAAAAGTAAATTCCTGGTGGCTCTTGCTGTGTGGCAGTGAAGAGGTTAAGCCCCAGTACGCTGCCATCCCTAGACAGAATTGGTTGTTATTGCATTGATAAAACCCTGGGTTGTGTTTTCCTTGTCCATTTTGACCCGTATCTGACGTTAGCATTGCAAATGATGTCTGCTGCCATTCAACTAGTCAAAGTGAGCGGACAGAAACAAGACAGAGAGCTTAGCGAAGACGATACTAATGGAAGGGGTGGGGAAAAGTCTGATTTACATGTAATTAATTATTATTTATGTAAAAACCATATCATTGTGGTGGTTCTTGACATCATTTAAAGCCTCTTTTCAAAAGAGGAGTCTCCCCTGTTAGCGCAGATCTCTTCTGTGCTGCAAGTCTGAATTGTGGTATGGCGGTGGCCGTACTGGCCCATCACCACCCCTCGCGGGGCTGACACCTGACTGCCCAGAAGAGCTAAGCAGAACAGTCCTGCCTCCCCCCAGACAGATACCTTTGCACAGCCTGGGCCACAGGAAGCCAGCGAGTCTGTTGGTGGAAAATTGGCAGATTTTAGGCCAATGTTATGCAGAAGATGACAGAGTTATGCATAACTGCTGTGAAGAAGTTTCAGATTAAATAAATGGATTTTCTTCTGAGCTTGTACAATGATTAACTTATTTATTTGATTTCAACATCTAATCACAAAATAATTACCTAGCCCAGCCCCAAGGTACCTTGGCAATGTTGTTCCAGACACCTCGGCAAAGACAAAAGCTCCCGCAGGAAGACATCAATCTTCCTGTACAAATGAAACTGGTCCACAAAGATGAAGGGCACAGCTCCACCCCAGCTCTTTCAAAATCCTCAGCCACAGCTCGTGTCCAGCTCCCAGACACGTCCCTGCCCACTAGCTTTCACAGGAGCTAGGTCAAACCTCAAGTGCACACATTGCATATGGCAGCGTGACCTAATTTATTCGAGCTCTGCTGGACAAAATCTATACAGTGGAAAGCTTATTGGCAGTGTCTCGCCGGTTCTCTCTAATTTGCCAAAGGAGCTGCTGGGCAGGAAGCTCACTTAACCTCAATGATGGTAGGGACAGATTAAAGAGAGCTGGACTCAAAAACAGGCAGGTCTCAAGCACCCTTCTTAATAAAGAAAAACAAACCACAGCGCTAATTGGAGCAATTGTACGGGGTAGGAACTTTGGCTCAAGCCCGGGAGTGGAGGCAGGCGCGGACGGGACAGCTTGTGCTCATCAGAGGGAGGGAGGTGACCTGCAGGGGTTCCCCAAGCACCCGCTGCCCAGCCCACTAGCCACACCGAGGGGGTGTCCCCAGCCACATCTCCCTGGGTCCCACCTCCCCCATCCTCCCTCTGCTGCCCCCCCACCTCCAGAGCATTTCTGTGCAGCGTTGCCCCTGCCCATGCTCTGGCTTCTGAGGGCTCAGCACCGTGCTGGGCAGCTTCTGGAGGACACACAGAGCAAACCCAGGTGCGCCTGCTGTAGACCGCGCAGACAAAACCTGGACCACCGCAGGCAGAAACCCGCCTGCCCCAAGCAGACAATTTCTGACCACTGCCAACTGGTATCTCACTCAATCCTTGCACATCGCAGCTGCGGTAGGACTTTCATCCTCTCCTCAGCAGGTGAGCACATGAGCCTGATGGGGTGAAATGGCTTCTCCAGCCTTGCCCAGATTGAAAATGAACTCTGATAGCAGGCAGGCACCCAGCCTCCTTGTTAAAATATATGTATTCTCTTAATAGACCTCATCTTCCCCTTTGCATTATTTTGTCAAAAGCAGCAAAAGCTACTGGCATTGTCATCAGCTTGAGACTGAGAGAACTCAGCTAACAGAGTACGCCTGGCATAAGGAGATCCTTTCTTCTCTTGGATCAAGCTCCAAGAAGGTCAGCTTGCTTTGCTAGCCACTGCATTACAGACTTTAAATGCTTTCCATTTTGTTTTCAGTGTTTTTTGATTATATAATCAACACTTATTTTTTCCATTTTTTAAGTTTGTTTGTTTTAAAGTCACATTTACTGTAGGGATGAGTAGGCTGCTATCTCTGTATTCCAACCTTCAAACTCTGTAAAACTGAGAGAGGTCAATAGAGGGACTGTTTTTCCCAGTGAAATTAGCACAACCATAGGGCAGAAGCATTATCAGAGCTACCGAAAGCTTTCTTTATCTGCTCAACCTAGGGACCAGATGTTTTGCTACAAACTCTTTGGCCCTCAATGGTTCACAAGTGCTCCCTGCCATCTTTGCACATCAAACGTCTGCAGAGCAAAGACAGTGTTTTGAATCTCGGCAAAATTTCAGGCTTTCAGGAAGGCTATTATTTCTGCTGCGGGTTTTCAGAGAGAAGAAATTATTTAAATGGGAATCCTCACACCCAAGAACCTTCTGGCTGTTTATTCCTACTCAGGGTAATTCTCTGGCAAACACATTACAGCTTCCACCCCGATACTGCGAGAGTCTGAGGCACATTTCCACCAACCCTCTGACTTGGTTAATCACATCAAATATTTTGTTTATGAAATTCAATTCTACAAAGCCCAACCTGGAAGCAGGTATTCATCCTCCCATATACAAGCACTTTTGCTATAATTTCTTCTAAAGTCAAAGCTGATCCTTATCTACAAAAGGCCAGAACAATAAGTATTTAATGTGTTTAGAAAACACAGCTCTTTCACCACACCTGCAGCCCGGCTGCCAACTTTCAGCCATGTGGACTCTCCACTGCGCTGGCAGACTCTGGTGCAGTAAACAACATAGTTTTCCCTGGCTTCCCTTGTACCAGGCACCTCTCCCAGACGTCTATACGTACTCACGCCCTAAAGGGCTTCACTCAGGTCCTGTCTCTGCAGCATTTCCAAGGGCTCAGATTTGATGGCGGGCACTGAAGGCAAGTTGTTCCTCTAGGCCATCCTGTTAATGACTTTGCAACAGATGCAGAAGAGCCCTCACTGTTGAACAGTGGAACCCATCTCAGGAATTACTCCTCAGATTTTTTCCTCCCTTTAAGACAGGAATGAAATCTCATCTTTTTCAGAATTCTGAGGGTAATTTGTTCCAGCACGCCAATCCACAGCTGTCTCCCACAATCCGCTTCCACTTGACACAAGGCAGTGTCCCATACGCCTCTCCCTTGGCACCTCCAGCGTTCATTTTGGTCCTCCTGTCAGTTTTGGCCACTGAGCAAACAAATTTCAAAGCAAAAAGCAACACCAGATCCAGGGAGATGTGCCTGTGGGGGAGAGAACCAGGGTAATAAAAATCACAGCATCACCCCCGTGCCAACAACCTCATACTTTTTGTGCCTCCAATTCCTGCCATTTCTTGGCATGCTTTCCTAAGACATTGCTTCATTTTGGAGATGAAAGGAGCAGGCAAGGGTTAAATTCCAGCCGCTGTACCCCACCCCCAGCCTATTCACAGCAGAAGGAAATCTGTCTCTCTCCCACCCCTCAGCATCCTGTCTGTGCTGCCTTGGAAAACACACACATCCCTGGCAGCTTCCTGAGGGGCAGAGACCTCAGCCCGCTCCCAGCCACCCCACACCCATGGCAGGGTGCCTTTCCTGGGGTTCTGTGCCCCCTGCCCTCCCGGAGCAGCCTCCTGGGTGTTATCCCAGCAGCTGCTTACTGTGGCCAGGCGCTCGGATTTGGCCTTGGATGCCATCAGCACAGCTCTTCCTTGGTCACGGGCTGAATTTATGGCTAAGTGGCCTTTCTCCCCTTTGCCCCCCTTACCAGGTCAACCCCAATGGCTTATTTTCCTTTTTCGCTCTGCCATTGATGTGAACAGCCAGAAGGGAATTGAAACTGCTCCCTCAAGGCTGTCCCAGGCTCATCCAGTAGGTTGCCCACTGGGTGTTTGAGACTCTCCCCGTCCCTCTGACACCCACACGGTGGCTCCAAGGAGCCGAGACACACCGCCCTCGTGGCATCAGCTGCTGGAGATGGGGAGCCCGCAGGAGAGTTTCAATGGTAAATGAAATCACCCAGACTGCAGGAAGTCCCCCAGAGGTCACACAGGTGTCACTGCTTTCCCACACTTGGCCCTTGGGTACTGCAGAGCATGCCTGCCTCCGCTGAGCAGAAAGGCCACAGGTCCTCACCCTCTTCCCCTCCAACAGGCTCAGAAAATGCGCAAGAGATCCATTTGCCCCTTGAGGTTAAGGGAATGGGTGCTACAAGGAGAAGCCAGCCCTTGTCACCCAAGGAGGGGACACAGCATTGCATTCAGCATCTCTCAGAGCTCCCCGAACACATCCCAGCCGGGAGGTGCTAAACATCTGCACGGCAGCATCAGCTCAGAGCCACGTCCATGCTAATAAGAGCAGTTCGAAGCATGAAACGCTCAGGCAACCTCTGGTTCACAAGCACATGGCTGTCAGCTACAGGGGCTCCACACTGCACGCCGTATGCCGCTCACATAGAGGCATGCCCTGAGACTGCTTCCAGAGGGCAGGTACTGCACACTTTGCATCCGCGTAGGGAACCTGTGCAGCGTGGCTAGGACACTGCCCATTCACACCCCAGCTCGCTGTGCTGCGACTTGTCCGCGTAGACAAGCCCCGCACGGCTCCTTCCAATGCTGCTGGTCACATGGGAGCAGCACGGAGAACTGCAGCGGTGCCAAATCTAAGCATTCAAAATCATGAGTCACAGTTTCCAAAAATTATCTAACTGGTATGAAAAAAATAAAAAAAAAAAAGAAAGAAATTTAAGGAACTCTGTTTTTTCATCTTTCAGATGACACCCAAAAGTTTCTCCACAGCTCTTGGTGCTAGAAACTTAAGGAAAAACAAACACATGACAGAAAGCAGAAGTAGAGATTTTCATGCATTCTCATGATTCCAGAAGCTGGAGCTTTAAGGAAAAAGAAACAATAAACAACAAAAGGCTTATGATATAAGGATTGTGATTTGGCTAGCAGCAGAAGTAAAACCTCATGATTTATGTGACAAACCTCAACTGAACAACTCAGCTCAAAAACTTGGAAAAAGGTGAAACATTCCAGCATCATTTTGGCTGCCAAAATAACAGAAAAAATCATGCAAAATTCCAGCGCAAGAAAAAAAATTAATGAGATTTGTTCCACTTTCATGAACTCAAAGGCAAACAGATGTTGACAAAAAGATGTTGCACACAGTTTTTCTGTTGTTCAGCCGAGCCCAACTTGCAGCGATGCGAGTGCATCCCTCCTTCATTATGTCATCCCCTTTGCTCTTGCTTTTCACTGGCTCGCTCAGAGCAGCCAGTGTCTTTGCATGCTGTGTGTTCTTTCACGTCTTTTACCAGCACTATGGGTTTAATTACAGTCTCTTGTATGCCACGTTAACAGTTGCAATTAATTACTAAGCATTTATTCTGCCAGAAAACACCTGTACTGGTACAGAGAAAGGGGCACAGAGTCAGTTTCAAAAGCACAGGAAAAATGCCCCACTCTGCACTTTTTAATGTGATTCTACAGTTTGGACTATGAGAACCAAAGGGCTCAGCTGGCTCCTGCGTACTACTTTCTGTTCTCCTTTAATACTGAAACAACCATTAATTTTATTTACTACAGATTAGACCTGTAGGACCCAACCTAAATGACACTGAGATCCAAGAGGCCCTCTCCTGGAAAAAGGCTTCAGATATGTATCCCATGTCCAAATTGAAGATGACGCCAGCACTGGTTTCATTTCAAGGCAATCCAGATGTTCAGTAAAGTGATTAGGAAGTGGTGTGTATCAAATATAAGATACTCTGCATTGAACTAATGCATTTATTTGCTCTGAATGGTTTTCCAGTTCAGGACAGCACTTTGCCTGTCACAAGTAAAGTGCTTTGACAGAACACATGGACATTTCTGCTGCTTCAACTGAGCCAGCAAACAGAATGGCCAGCAACTCTCAAATCTTGAGAAGATCCCAAAGAGGTACTCTGATATATTTAGTTCCTGGTCAACAAAATGATGAGTTCAAGTCCCACTTGTCAGCATCCTGTATACCCACAGCCGTTTGAAAGGAAGTGAATGAACATGACATGTTACCGTGAAGCCATTGAGTTCTCAGTGTTATGGGCTAGCAGGTGTCCGGAATGTCACTGAAATCAGGCAATGCAGCCCTTTGCTTTGAAGAACTGAGGTTGAGAGCTTTGCCCTGGCTGTCGGCAGTGCAGCACCCCTGCCCAGACAGGCTCGGCTCCCTCCAGCACTGCATCCGAGCCAGGTGTCCCTGCTTGCAGGCGCAGGGCTCTGGTACATAACCTGGCCTCGGCTGCGTGACTGTGACGAGGTAGGTGAGACCTGGCTGGGCCCAGCAAGAGGTGGTAAAGCTCTGTCTCAAACTACTGTAGAGTGCAAGTGCCACCTGCCTCTCCCACAGGGACCTCCCCCTACTCTCTTCAAGGAGGGAGAGTGAGGATGAAGAACAGCTGAGGAAGATGAATGAATGGATCCTTATTTTGCTGCCATAATTAGTAAGAGAAGGATTAGCCCTCTTCTTTCCTGTCCTCCTTGGCAGAGAAACTTTCAACAAATGTGTTGACTATTACCTCTGGCTGCCTTGATTTTTTAGGGACAGTTACAGAAAGTCTCCAGGCAGTCACAAAAAAAAAAAGACATCACATCCTGTGGGACTGTAAAACATGGTAGCTCCATCCAGTTCAGGAAAGGCACAAGCCACACCATCCCATCCAAACGCAGCATCCATAGACATAGGCATGATCTTCTGTGCTGTCAGGGTCCCTTTTGACTTTGGGCTTATATCTCTGCTTTCTCACTCAAGTTTCTCTTTGCACCTTCTACTTGTGTACAGGGGAGCACTCACAGGCACATGGGGGAAAAAAAATCCAGATAAGAAAGTGCAGCTGGATTGTAATTTGTAGTTTCACAGTCCTCTGTGGATAAGCCCCAACACAATACATCCATTTGCCTGCAAATTGAGAATTGTGTTAAACCCACGGTAGTTCTGAGGTAACAATATCTTCATGCTGAGAAACTTGAAGACTGCTGAGAAATACAGCACTTAAGCAGAACAAAAAGCAAATTCCCAGCAGCACCTTCCACCCCCATGTTTTTATTGAGCTTTAGTAGAAAAGAATTCAAAAATACAGAGAGCCTGCCGACCAGACTCGGCATTGTCTGCATTAATTTGGGGTATACATTACTTTCAGCTGATGCTTAGAGGAAAAATTAACCCAGCATTCCTCCATGGCTTGGGATTTCATGAACAAACGTTGCAGACATCTCTGCTCCCTGGATGTGGTGCTCTTGATTTCTACTTACACGAGCACATGGGAAAGGGAGGAACAGCTCTGCGCGCGTGTTGGTGGGGACAGTCTCCCAGATGAAACAGAACCATGCAGAATAACAGCAATGCTGAACTCACAAGAGCTCTTCTGTAAGCAGTAATGGTAATGTGACTTCTCACTAGCTTGAGCGATAGCAGAATCTGGCCGCCAGATACCTGATCTGTGCTGGCCGTGCAAAAGCGAATAGCGGAAACCGAACAAAGTGGCACAAAGACCTTCAGCAGTGCCTGAAGGAGCTGGAACCCACACCCGCTGCCCTTCAGCCCTAAGTGGTGGATAATTTTTATTCTAAGCTTTTTCCTTAAACCAAAAATAAAAGTCTTATATTATGAAGATGCCATGCTCCCAGCTGCTCTTATATCATTATCATGAGGTTTTAATTCTCAAAATATGCAATTTTATATTTGTCATTTTTAGGTTGTATAGAATGCAAAGCAAAGGGATTCATCAGTGGAACATATTTCCATTTTCTAGCTTACTTCTGACTGAGGCTGGTTTTATCAACCACACATGAATTCAAACATCTAAGGCTCTCCCTTGCACCAGAGGTTACAAGCTTGGGCTGCTTCTCCCAAGGACTTCTAGGATCAACGAGCTGTTTCCATAAGGGGCACTAACAAGAATTAATTGTGAACAAAAGGCAGGAAGCATGACTGTGGGAGGGTAACGGGGCACCGACACGACCACGCTGCCCACGCCACCTTCAGCAGCAGTGCCACGTGCTTCACCAGCCTGCACAGAGAGGCTCCCCTCTGTGCCCACTCTCCTAACCACAACCCCTGATGTCCACAGAGCAGATCTCTGGAGCCACAGGGCACCACCTCCCAGCAAAGGGCTGCCATTCTTCTCCAGAAGTACCACCAGTAACTCACCGAGTCCCACTGCTAACCCCTCAGATCCCCAAGACACGCAGATCTCTCCCACTCTAACAGAGCTGCCTCTCTCCCAGCAGCCAGTAAGCCCTCTGAGCAGAGCTCACAGAGAAGACCTACCTCCCCACAGCAACACGGGATTTCTTCCCTTCCTTGGTTTTAGGCTAAGGAGCTTTGATCTCAGCTAGCAGAAGACTGAGATGCTTGAAATCCCCTTCAAAACCACCCCCACACAGGGCAGGGCTTACCTTCCTCTCGGGCTCTTATAGCCCCGGGGAGCTCCGGGAAAACCACTAGTGCAGATGAAGCAGGTCAGGCCCGTTCCCTCATCATCTGCTCACAGGTGTGGGCATTTTCCTCTCATGAACAGGAGCTCGAGGCTGCAGAAACACTGTGTGAACCACAACACATCCCTGCTCTGCTTCCGAGGGTGGGATGGCTGTGAGAAGTACAGGGAGCTCAGCTCCAGGCTTTCTCGTCTGGATTGACACCCGCCAGTTACAAGAGCTGGGCCTTTTTTACATCAGACAAACAGGGTGTCAACGTCAGGACTAAAGAATGTCAAACATCGGATTTTGGAAAACATATTAAAAATAATGCTAGTTGTAAGTGATTGGCAAGAATTAACGTGGGCATCTTCACTAGAGCGCAACCTGCAAGCTGTAGCAGATAAATACGGGCATTTCTATCGGGCATCACTTTGTACACCCTGCAAAAACAAATCGTTGGGTGGGAAATGAAAATCAAGAAGGAAAAATATATGTGTTTCTGATTATTCTATCCTAATGTTGTGTTCTGTCATTATGGCAGATTGCTTAATTGTGCTGCTGATTACTTTTCCTGAATTCTTCCTACAGCTGTAGTTTTTGCAGTGCCGTGGAAACACTAATTAGCAGGAGGAATGTTGCCTTAAATTTTGTTACAATATCATACACGTAAAAAAAAATAGAAATCCTCAGCATTCACTTACTTAGTCCCCCTCTCTTGTTTACTTAACCCATCTCACTCACCGTCCATCTGTCCCTCCTGCAAACTGTGACCGGGCAAAGGTGGCGAAGTCGTAGGCAAGGAAGTCCTGCTGCCAGATAAAGACAGCTGTAATCCAAGTAAGCACTTCAGATCAGTCCCTTCCACCCCACCAAATTCACCTTGTAGAACAATCCAAACGTGCATTCACCATAGGACAGGCTAGACTTCGCGTGCATTTGCTACCAGGAATTATCTATATACTTTGCAATATGCAAAATAAGCTGCCAGCATAGGAACATCTGCACGATGCTGTAATCTTACTGCACATTTAGACTCCACATTCTTAATGATCCATCACGGGGAATGATTTGATGTTGTTTAACTCTTGTTTCACTAAGCTGTGGCATGCATCTGCCCTGCTTGTTCTGCAATATATTCCTGCAATATATCCACTAGCTAAGGAGAAATGCTTCTTATTTTGTGTAAATTAATGCTGTGACATTTTATTTTTTATTTTCCTGTCCTTAAGTGTAGCTGCTGGCTCAGCCAGCATTTCTCTTCCTCATTCTCTTTCTCCAAATGATCTAATGGGAAGAGATCTGCTCCTCACTCAGAAGCACGCATGGATCACTCAGCGAAGTGATTTTCAGAGGGGCCAGAGGAGATCCCACTCCTACACTTCCATTTTTACACCGGTTTGGGACTGTTGGGATTAGCAGCAAAATCTGTGGGGGGGGTGGCAGCACATGGGTGCTGTTGGTAGAACTTCCCCCTCTCTGAATTGACTGCCCCTGGGTCAGCTGAGCCCTTGCCCCGACCTAGCGCAGGGCGTTTTCTGTTTCTCTTGCACGTGTAACCGTGGCCTGAGCCAGCACCTTGACCGTGACCTGGGGCCAGCTGGCTCCGTTCACTCAGCATCTGAAGCCTCCACCACAGCTCTGCGTGCTCGGGCTGCTCGACACCGCAGCTATTCCGCCAGCACAGTTTGGGTTTTACTCCCTGGGGGCAGCGCAGCCCACGCGCCCCGGCGCAGCCACCTCGCTTCCCAGGAAGGGAAACTCGGGTGGGATGAGAAACCGCCCCGCACGCACTCGCTGCCCGCGGCGGCTGAGTCACGGGCCCTGCCCGCAGGGCTGCCGCGGAGGTTGCACCCTGAGGCACGAGCGCTTTGCCAGCAGTGGCTGTTTCGTTTCACCAGCAGCACCAAACAGCAAAGACGAAGCAAGTCAGAAGTGGTTTGGGCTGAGCTGTGCAGACTGAAACCCAAGGCAAGGAGCACAGTGCGGCTCAGCTCAGCATCCTCGTGGTGGGAAGTGTCCCAGACTCACCAGAATAGGGTTTGGCCATCTGAAAGTTGGGAAGGAAATAGGAAATCTGGGAACTGCAAGGGCAGCTTGTGAAGCCTCATTTATAAGCAAGAAGGCAACCTTAGGGCTTAGCACAAGTGCTCCAGGAGCAGAGGCAACGCAGTGACAGGTATTGCTCAGAGGCAACACTTCATGCATGTGCGCAAGATCCATTGGCTTCCTTCTGCATAGTTTCCCACCAATATGCTGCTCCTGAAACGCTGCTAAATGTCAAACAGACAGTGCTGCAGCCGGGACAAGGGTTCAGGATGCATCACACCGACGGACAGCTGGCTGTACCGTGGGCAGGGTGTGTAGGCAGAAGCCCTGGCACCTCCTGGGCTTCCTGCAGGCTCTGAGAAGTGCCAAGCAGCACATGCGTGGTGGCCCCGTGGTGCTGGAGGCACTGGGCTTGCTTTGAGCCAGCGGTGGAAAAGCTCGTGCATGCTTGGGGGGCGAGGTCAGCATTTCTGGACATCTGGCAGCTCCCAACAGGCTGCCGACATTGGGAAATCTGAGGCAAATGCACAAAATCCTCCAAATCTGCCTGTACACAGCTTTCAGGTGGAATATGTCTGGGGGAAACGGCACATATGGTGGTCCTCCGCTCTGCAGCCTGGTTTGCTTCAGCCATGGCTGAAATGCAACCAGTTCTGGGATGGGTTTGGATACCTGTGGTGCTGGGAGCTATACTGGGCTGCGGTGGGAGATGGCAGCTGCGTGAGCTGAACGTTACAGGCCAGCAAAATGTTGCTTTGCTATACAAACCTCGCCTGGCTATGCTGCCGGAGCAAAGCGAGCACAGCGCCCGGCATTGGCACTGTACCAGTCACTGCTGGTCAGAAATGATCTCACTGTGTCCTGCTTCAGAGCAGGGCCTGTATGGGGCTTGGGTTTTAGGAAAGCATCCCTGAAGCTGCTGTCACTCTGCTCGTGTCTGTCAGCAGCTGGTGTTGTTACGGGGAAAGCAGCACAGCCCATCCACGGCAAGGAGCGCCTGAGCCATCCCCATCACAGCTCGGGGAGATGAGGAGCACCAAGGCTTGGGGTTTTGTGTGGTTAAAATTAGGACCTGCACCCCTGTACCCACACAGGTTCTTTAGGGTGTTTAGGCACAAGAATCTCACTGATCAACTAAATCCCACTGATTTCACTGGGCGTCTGTTCGCAGGGAGAAGTCCCCACACAAAAGAGCTTGCAGGGAAGGAGCAAGAATGTCAGGTAGTAGGGATTATTGGAAACCAACAGCACATACAGCAGATCATTACAAACTAACAACAGATATATGTCCTCTAGGAGAAAAGCCATTTTATCTGCCTGTTCCTAGTAAGTACAGAAAGATGTTTCATGGTCACCGTAAGTATTAGGATTGAATAATGTTTGGCTATATTAATCTGAAGTGCACAGCAGGGAATAAGGTAATTTTTCCATCCTTCTGATTATATGTAAAAATTTTATATGAGCTTTTTGTGGATTTGATTGCAGCAACTTGGGATGTTTCCCAATTTGCTCCTCTCCCAGGATAGTTTTTCTGGATCAGCTGCTAGCGAGCCCTGGTGGAACACATGGTATAAAGTATTTGTTGCTTTAACATCTTAAACAACCTAGAGAGACAAGGTCACACTCTCCTGGCACATGGCCTGCGTGCAGCACCTTCTTTGTCTTCTTTAATATCTGCTGGAGCCAAACAGCAAGACAAGCAAGCTGGTCCTGCGGCATCTCACCGGCACACATGTGCAAGCACAAATCCACGCTTTCCTTCCCTGGCAATCTCGCGTTCGACAACACCTTTCCTTCGGTTACAGCGATGCTCTGTTGGCTAAGAGCGGCCTCACCCACCCTCTGGCTGGCAGAGTGTGTGAGTCACTTTATTACTTAAATACTGTAGTTCCTTATTAGAGGAGATGCTGCAAAGTACTTGAAATAATGTTAGCAGCTGTGAACTGCGGTGCCTGATCAATGAGGGACATGACAGACAATTACCCTTCCACTTTCTGATTGTCCCCAGCAATCAGCCCAGATCAATACTTTCAATCTCAATTGATAGCAGATATCAAATCTGAAATAATATGTTTCATTGTTTTGGAAGTGCTGTCGCATTGTGTACAGGCGGCCGCAGCATTTATTTAACCATTCATTTCACTTCCATCTGGCCCAATCTGGCCGGGCATCGCGCCGTCCAAACTGCTCACGCTCGTTGTTTCAGCACGAGCGCCCATCAACCGCCGGCACAGCCCGAGCAGAGGGCAGCAGCACAGCTGCATCTCGTTGCACCAGGCACTTTTATAGCAGAATTAGCTACCCAAAAGAAGAAAGAATAATAAAAACAGTTCGGGCTACCACAGCAGGGTGGGAGCATGAATATCTGGAGGGAAACTTATGCACTGAAGCAAGGAAAATGGTTAGCACATCTTCCAAGCGGGCAGACAGGAGGCCGGCTGCAAGCTCGGTGCAGCGTGGCAGCCCAGGCAGGCGGCTCCTCCGTCCCTTCTCACCCTTCATGTCACCCAGTTGCCATCCCAGTGGTGACCGCCCCTGGTGCAGCGGGGCTGCTCTCGGCCACCCCTGCTCTCTTCGTGGGCGGCGGGGGAGCAGGAGGTTGCGCCTGCCTTTGTTTCAGGAGACTTAGCGAAGCTTCCAAATATTTGAAGAAGCGCAGTGCCAGGAGATCTTTCAGAGTTTCCTTTAAAGATGCCAGCTCGCATAGGCTTTTGTAATTGAGAAGGATCATTTACATTTGTAATGGTTTAAACAAAAAAACACCCACCGATGCAACTGTGATGAGCCAGGCCCTCTCTGCAGTGTGTTGGGGGGACAGGACCGACAGGGATGGTCACTCCTGCCCTCCTGCCCAAAAGCCTCACAGGGTTTCGTTTTGGTGTCCCCAGAGCATCCCAAAGACTGCGGGCTGCATGGCAGCTCCCCGCCCCCAGCACCTGCGGGAGCCCGCCACTGCACCTGTCCTCTTGGTGTCCCCTCAACGGCTGGCCGTCCCACGAGGGTGTAAGCTCCTCCACGCGATGGCCGTGGGGGCCAGAAATCCCCACGCCAGCATCTTGGACTTCACTGCCAGGAGTGCACAGGCAGCTTGGCTCTGAAACCAAGGGTCCCTTGTGTGTAGCAACTTGAATCACCGCGGTGCTGCCAGCTCCCGCGGGCTTCATCGCAGGTAACTGGCTTCTTTAAAGCACCACGTCCTGGGGGCTGGCAGCCTCTTGGCAGCCCCTTCAAAAGACTCAGGAGAGGTGGCGATTATAGGAAGGGCATCTGCTGCACCTTGGAGTTGTGGAGAAAAAGCTGAAGAACATGAACTCAGGAGCTCAGTACGCAGACAGTGAAAAAAACACATTCTCTTGAAAACCATTTACCATGGGGGTTGGCTGTAACAGGTCTGAGCGGTGGGTCTGGTCCAACTCAGGTGACACCCTCAGCTCCCCACAGCGTCAGGCAGCCCCACCACGCACCTCAGGAGGCACCACAGGGTCAGATGCCCGCGAGCCCCAGCCAGGCTGGGCAGGGTCCGGTTGCAGCACCTGCCGGGGGCCCAAGTTTGTGGTGCTGCTCACAGCCGCGGGGTGTGAGGTGCTCCCCATGGACCTTTGGCTTCTCCCAGCCTGCCCTGTACGATCGCTCAATGAAAGCACCAAGGTGACCCGCGGGTGGGCAGCCACCTGCCCCAGGCTGTCCCCTCAGCCCCTGCATCTCCTCTCCTCCATCTCCTCCCCGCTCTTATCTCCACGCTGGACGCAGGCTACCATTTTTTGAAGACAAGCTAATGAAATAGATCCTGATTAGCTCACTGGGGGTTGCTTCGTTTCAATGTCCGCATGCGACAGAGGTAGGAGCGCAATCGAAAGATAACGGGGATAAAGCATTAGCTCTGCGGTCGCAGCATGGCGAGGAGCCAAGGCGCTCCCTTTCCGTTAGTGCACAATACTTGTTATAAGATTGACTATCCATTTGGGGGCAGAATTCACCTACTTTCCTTTGTGCACTCCCCTCTGAAAGCATTGTAATGCTTTACTTATTGGCATTTTATTTTGATGAATAGACTGCAATTGGTGCAAAAATATCCTCAATGGCTTTAGGAGGCTCAACCATGTGACCGTTGGCCCATTTGCACTAAGTACCGTCAGTCGAAGTTCGTATTACTCATGGGATGCTTGAGCCGGAGTATTTTCCTAGCAGGCACAGTCCTTGGAGAGCCAGCGCAGCTCAAGGCGTACCAGGCCTTGGCTGCTGGGTTGTTTCTGTGGCATGCCTGATGCTGTGCTGCGCTTCCCAAGGCCACGGCGGAGCTGCCCAGATGCAGAGCGTCCGGGCGATGCTCAGCCAGCATGGAGAACATGAGGAGAGACGTTTTCTCCAGGCTTCAGTTAGAGCTGTGCCTCTGCATGGCCAAAATGCATGAAAACAACTTTGATGGGACAGGAAAGAGAGAAGGTTAGGAAAAAAAAAAAAAGAGAATGTAAACCAGGGACCTTGGAAAAACATGGATCAAGTACAAAGGGCTGCTTTTATTTGTTGCATTTTGTGTAATGGGCAGGGACAACACAGGTCATGGTGCTTCCAAAAAGCAGACCTCAATTAGTAGCTGCAGCAAGGGAGTCTCTGAGCTCAGGTAGCCTGTTACAGCCACAAAATAGCTTCTCTGCTGACATGCTGGGCCCCGGTACCAGGCTCCCCTTTACCAAAGCCCTTTGCCCACCGCCAGCCCTGGTGGGAGCCCAGGAGAGCAAAGGTCCCCTGGCTGGTGTTGCAGGGTGTGCGTCGCCCTGCCGCACGAGGCAGCGGGCTCTGCACAGCACCACTAAGCGGGCAGCAGCCGGGGGATGCTCAAGGGGATGCAAGCAGCTGGTTTGCACCCCATCAGAAAATGTTCCTGCAACACATCCAGCTGCCCCCAGCACTGCCCTCCTACTGCCAGGAGCACCCCAGGTTTAGCGCATCAGCAGGGAAAAAATCCCGCTGCTGGCTCCGGTCACCAAACCCTCCCTGTGCCATGGGGCAGGCTCCAAACACCCCTCAGCCTGCTCGCCAGTAGCAGGGAAGGCTGCTGCACCACGTTGTTTTTGCTGGTTTCTTCCAGAATTGCTCCTGACCTTGTCGGTGCCGGAGGAAAGCCACGGAGACGCATCCCACTCTTTCTTTGTGACGGCAGAAAGCTGTTTGATGTGCCGCTGTTTACTTTTGGAGAGTTAGGCAGAGCCAAGGCCCTGTCTGAGCACTTGAAATGCTTACTGGTGGGCAGGGAGGGAGGAGGGGGAAAGGCAATGATTCAGTCCAGCTCTAGAAAGCAAGCCCCTCGCAGCACATAAAGTGGAGCCCTCCGTGGTTTGCGCTTTCTAATGACAATTAATTAGAAATTGTAGCTGTAGCTTTGCTTCCCACATGGCTTTGGGCAAGACTGTTGGCAAAAGCTGTTTTCAAGAGCATTTTGCTCCTATATGGTGTCAGAGGCTTCAAAGGTGACTTGGGGAGCGTTGTATCACATCCCGGGACAAAAAAGGCCTTTACAGTGTACAAGCAGGAGCATAAACTTCAGGAAAGGGACCTGTCCCATCCCCAGGGAGCTTCTCTCCCATTCTTCCAGGCTGGTTTTAAGCTTCACGTGTGCTCAGAGAAAGGGAGAAATACACAAGCCTAGTAGAAAGTTATGCCGTGACTATTTTTAATATGCACTTATGCTCAGAACCCCCCAGAAATCAAAGGCTTTCTGAATTTGCCAGCAACAGTTACAGAAAATCCGTTTCCTTACTGCTGCTCATAATTTAGATAGCCTCCCCCTTATTTGCACTGTTTATACATGAATTCCTACAGAATTATGTGCTTTGTGTAAGCAGGAAAAGTCCAGTCCAGACAAGGCTCCATGACAGACTCCCCTGACTAATGGCAGAATTATCCTTACATAAGTCCTTTCTCTTCCTTGGCACTTTTTTCCAGCAGGAAGGGTGCTTCTCTGTGCAGCCTGGCAGGATGCGAGCAGCTGCGCTCGGTCCCTGCAGCGCAGGGCCGGCTCTCTCCATACTTTGTCTTGCACTGCCATCTCATGGCAGCTCCAGTGCCAGCTTGAACAGACCCCTCTTCTTTCAACGCTGCAGGTATTTTCTTGTTGATCTGCAAATGTTTCAGATCTATAAATTCAAACAAAATCCAGAGATTAAATAAGTTTTTGATTACTGAAAGCTCTATGTCCAAAACCTAACAGCCTTCAAAGGCAGTCCCAGGATGGAGCACAAGCAGCAGAGATAATTTATCTCCTTAGAAGACGATCAGCTTTCCCGTCCAGGCTGCTGCCATATAAACGGTAACACTATACAAACATGTGTCTTCCACATTACAGACCATCTCTAATGGTTCCTTTATTTCAGTAGAGAGGAAAAGAGAAAAAAAAAAGAGAAAAAAACAAACTTAAATCTGGAAGCCATTGTAGGCTTCGAGCTGTAAAACTATTGCAAATGTTGAACTCCTACTCCCACCTCCTTGTGGCTCTGAGAAGTTTCCAGTGCTAAAACCTCCAGTCCTGGGGCACCAAATGCCGAGAGCCACCCAGCTGCGCCCAGCACCCACGGGTGCATGGCAGGAGCCCTCGGTCCCCCCTCCTGGAGGAGAGGCAGAAACAGAATTAGCAGACACTGAAACAAGATGCTGCTCCCTGTCCTGTGGTGTGCCAGCATGGCGATTAAGTGTGCCGGGAAAGCCAGGCTGCCACAAGTGCTTTTCTTCCAGGCTTCAGCTCATCCTGCGCCTGCAGGAGGATCAGAGGGAGGCCTAACCCAGGAGAGCAGGGTCTGGCTGCTGGCGGAAGGAAGGTTTCTGCTCCTCGGCACAGGAGCGCACACGGCACAGCAGGGGGTGTCTGCAGGAGCAGGCAAACCAGATGGTTTTTTTTCTATCCAGCTCAGGACCCCTCTGCAAAGGGCAGTACCATGGTAGGAGATGGGATGTCAGCACCGCGGGGGGGCCAGAGCTGGTAGAGGAGCCATCCCAGGACACCTTGGGTGCCATCTCCCAGGAGCAGCACCCAGCCAGAGCTGTGGTATTTCTCAATATGCAACACAAGCTGCAGGGAGCACAGCCAGCCCCATCCAGGGTCCCCAGGCTGGGCTGCTGCAGCTCCCGTTTGATAAATCACCCGCTGGAGGGTCCGAACTGGAGCCCGTGGCAGCAGCGGGGGGAGGCAGCCTGGCACCACGCGCGGGCTGCGCGGTGCTGTCCTCCCACGTCAGCACCCTTTCTGCCGCTCCCCAGAGGTGCTGGGTGGCTTCTGCAGATCACTTGGATGGGAAACAGCTCCCAGCTTTTTTCCTGCACTTCCCTTTTCCAGGGAATAGGATGCTACTGATAGAAACAGTGAAAAACAAGTTCCCCCCATTTTAAATTTCTGAGTTGTCTAGACCTCCTCAGACCAGCAATACCAGGTCAATAGGTCCCTCCTTGGAAAAACCCAGCATCTACACCTGACGAAAATTATTGGGGAAAATAACCACTTGGGAAGGGAAGGTATGTCCTTGCAGTGCAGCATCCTGCCCTGCCCTGGGGACGAGCGTGTCCTTGCTCCCCGTCGGGTATCGTCCGCTCTGCAGAGGACGGGCTCAGCCCCTGGGGCTGCATCCATCCTTCTGGTTTGGGTTTGACCCTCTCAGGACCTGGCTGAGGGCCTGGTGAGATCTGGGTCTCTGAGGGGTCAGGGCATGTGTCCCCCTGAGTGAGAAACTGGAGGAGGGACGCCAGTAACACGTGGTGATACCCAGTGCCCCCGTCACACCTCCACAGCCCCGGGGGTGGGAGCCGGTAGGCAAAGCCAGAGCAGTGGCGCAGCTGCTGCTGCAGGGCATGGAGGGTGGCCAACAGCTGGTTGGGAAATACTGAAGGCAAAACAAAGCAAGAGTCCCCCCAAAAATAAGCCCAAAGATTAAAAAACAAAACAAAACAGACAAAAAAAGAAACAAACAAAAAAAACAGCAAGCAGACTTCCTGTGTAGAACTCACGAGTGCTGCACGTTGCAGGATCATTTCACATTATACCTTGCAAGCCATCCTCACCTCTTACAAGCAAATATTATTCTTTAATGCTCTTAAGAGCCAGCAGTGCTGATGCATTTTGGGTCAGGACTTTCTTACTCCAAACCCCGCTGTTCTGTGACCAAAAGACACCCAGGAATATTCCCTTCTCCCTCAGCTGGCGTTTGTGACATGCCCAAAGTGCCTTGGTGCAGTTCAGAGCTCTGTACCGCAACAAAGCTTTTGAGACGCATCCATCCCTCCCTGGCATCACCATTCCGGACAGACTTCCGCCCACGCTGACGGTGCCACCACCCTGCCCTTCCCTACTAACACCCCTGCACCAGCCTGGTTTCCCCCGCACTGGGGTGCTGCTGCTGAACCACGACACCCTCTGCGCGGCACGACGCGTCCTCTCCCCCGGCACGGTGCCAGGCTGGGCAACGGAAATCCCGGCCTGGGGAGAGCCCAGCGTGGCACAGGTTTATATGCACCACCCATCACTTGTTGGGCACCTTGTTTTCCCTTTGCACACTTGTATGGAAATTTAACCACAAGGCGTTCCTTCGAGCTACTCCCCGATGTGCAAATATAGCTTTAAATGACTTCTCTAGGAAAGAATCCTCACTATTTTATACAAATTGTCTTGCATGTTTATTGCACAGAATCATGATCCAAAAAGAAGGGGATTCATCCCATGCCTATTCATAACACTGCTCTCCCTTACGCACTGCGAGCTGGAACATACTCCAGGCCCCCTCGCATGATGAACGATGCCTACTTTGGGCTTTGCTTTCAGCCCGCTTTGATTTGCTTATTTATGGAGCCTCTGTGGCAGCAGCACTGGTAGAAACTCTTCTTGCCCAGTTTTAGCTCTTAAGCTTCATCCCCTCCAGTAAATCCTGCGATGGGAAGAATATAAAAAGTGATCTCTTTTGTGCTCCCATCACCTGGCAAAAGCTGAGCATTGACTGAGCCCTCCTGCCCTGCAGAGCTTTTGTGTTCCTCGCTCTGAAGTACGAAGTTCATTACACAGGAGAGCGTGCCAACCCGTCCCGAGCCTGCCACGATAAAATACAAGTGCACGGGAGACTGAGCAAAGCCCATAGCATGAAGATGCTCTGACGCGTTCCTCCACAGCAACCAAGCAGCATTGCTAAAGCACATTGCACAACCCAAAAAACACGCCTTCCACTACTTGCGCTGGCTCCCACCATGCAATTTTTCACCACTACTCTCCAAACCAAACTCTACAAGCATCTCGAGGGCACAGATAAGCCACAGACCAGAATCATTAATCCTAGCACACCTCATATTTCCAGAACCACTTTGCAAAGACCGTTTTAACAACAACAAAAAAAAAAGTGTTAAGAGAGCCAAGAGAGAGAAATCATAATACACACCCGCAGCCCGTTTCAGTGCACGCAAGCGCAGCAGTTCCTGCTGAGGAAGCCCCACGTGTCTTGTGCACCCGTATGCAGGAGCATTTTCAGCAGCGCAGCCTGGAGGGGAGGGAGATGCTGCTGCACGCGGGGCTGGGCTGTGTGCCCCCGCAGTGCTTCCCCGGGGCAAAGCCTTCCTCCCGCAGAGGAGGAATGTCGGTGGGACGGTCACACGGAGGGAGGGCAGACAAGGCAGCAGGGCTGCAGCTCCCTGCTCAGCCAACGCTACTGGTCACCTGGGCGTCCCCAGCCTGTGGAAACAACACATGGGGACCCGAAGAGGACAGCACCATCATCTTGGAGAAAATGGCATTTTGGGAAGACAATGCAGAAATGCTGAGTGTGCCAGAGATTACTTAATTCACAGGGAAGTTAAAAACAAAACAACTCCCAAGGCTTTGCAACTTCCTAGAGCAAGTATTTTACAGTCAGTTACAAAGAACCAAAAAAAACGGGGAAGATTTCGGCAGCTGCAGAAGCAGCAGGTGATGCAGGAGATGTCAAGCCCCCAAGGCTGAGACAAACCCTGGAGGGACTGGCTGCTGCTACAGCAGAGAGAATGAGCTGTTGAAGGACAGCAGCAAACAAACAAACAAACAAACCAACCAACAAAACTGAGTTAAAAACATCCTCGCTGGAGAATGAAAGATTAAAGCCATAGCAGGAACTGCTTGGGTACAAGCTTTTTAGGCAGAGCTGCCTTTCCTTGCCTGCTAATTACGTCTTCCAAAGATCTCAAGTTATGTTCAACAAACTGCTATTTAATTACCAGAGTAGAATCCTGTTAATTAGCCTGTCCCAGAAGGCAGCCCTTCATCCCTGTTAAACGGAACTCCCAACTAATCCCTGCAGTCTCAGTTGTGCCGCAGCCTGGGGAGCTGCAGAGAGTGCCGCGTGTCGGAGCCGGCCCGGGAAGCTGCAAAGCAGCGCAGAGGCGTGACACTCAGAGTGCAAGGGATGGCAGGGCAGCCGCTGCAAAAATTCTACAGTTTTTAAATGCAATGCTTGCAAAACTCCAAAGTGCAGTCTGTTTTGTTCCTGAAAACTTGTACTTAGGTGTTTTGATTCGAGCCCAGTTACAGATTGTGGCATCTATGCTGAGTTTTAGAAGATACCCATCAAACCAGATATTAAGTAAAAATAACAATTATCAGTTCTAAGCCACACAGGGGGAAAAAAGTTTATGCATTAGGAATTTAGAACAACAAAAAACTGACAAGTTTGTAACATGGACTTTAGTGGTGAATTGACAGCTATTCTATCCTACTGCTAGGATAAAATCTCAGTCTATCCAACGTTCGAGCAGAGAGGTCCTTCATAAAGAAGTGGCATGCAAGAAAGCTACAAAAAGCTCATTTCCTCCAATAAGATGAATAAGGTAATACCTTAAATTAGCAAGTTGCAGGGACGTCACCAAAGCTGCAGCCCCCGCCAGCAGACACAGCCCCACCGCCGCCGCGGGGAGCTGCTCCCACGGAACGAACCTGGGCAGAGGTAGGGTGCTCCGGTGTGCTGCCACGGGCACATGCAAGCGAAGGGCGAGGTGTGAGTAATTCCCTATTAGTATTCCGGTCCCGTTGCCTCCAATGACAGGAAAGTATTTCAACTGAGACATCTTGTTCATCAAGCTGTTGAAAACATTTTTTTTCTTGAAATTTTTCTTCCCCTTGCTTCTCCGAGGTCACTTTCCGTCTCTCTAAAGGTATGCCTGCAGGCTGTTCGTATACAATAAACCTGCAAATATCTGGCAGGACTTCACTGGCGATGGGTGTCCTGAGCCTTCCTCTACCCCTTCTCTGGAAAGAGGGGAGCCCACTCATTACCAATGGAACCGAGGGCCGCCGAGTGTGCGCTCACACTAAAACCCAGTCAGTAAGAGCTCTGTCAGCTGAAGTTCTGCTCAACGCTGCAGTAACAAGTTCACTCCATCTCGTAGGTAAAGCACCTGCCTGCATTCTCTTATTTACTCTCTGATTGGTGTGAACTGTAAAATGTCAAATTAAACTAGTAACAGTCTCTATGGTTTTTATTTTGAAACCTCAACCTAACCACAACTCAAAAATATTTTGAGCACAAACTCAACATATACAAGAGATACTACCAGTGGACTTTAGGTCTCCTGTCTGATTCAACAACAAAACAACCCATTTAAAAATATTTTTATCTACAAACAAAATGTAGATAGCTTCTACGAGAATAAGGTTTACTGAAAAATGCAGATTTCTAAGAGCAGGTGCAGTAACATTTCATCTCAGAAAGCAATCACAGAGCAAGACATTTGATTTTAGAAAATTTGTTTAATTAATAATGCTCATTAACTGTGCAGTTTTAATTCATAAATACAAAGTTGTAAAAAAAACCCTCCCATGTGCAATCCTTGTTTTTATGTTTGATTCTAATGGCTGCTTCTTACTACACTAAACATGTGGAAATCAGTGCAATTTGAACAGTTGCCAAACAAGAACTCTTACCAATGAAGTAATGCTGAGTGGAGTGCAAGTTCTTCTCTATATTGCAGCTTCTTCTTGCAAAAGGAAGAAAATTAATCTTTGGTAGTATAGTAAAGCAAACCGACACCTCAAATAATTAATATAGACAAACATTTAAAGATTAACACAGTTAATATTCACATTCATGCAGTAAAACAAAATCCATTTCTTTTCTGTAAATAAAAAAGATGACCTAAGGAACCATGATAGCTTAAAACTAAGGGTGACGGAAATTCTTTCTTTGCATTGAAGTCAACAGCAATTCTGACCTGACCCTCTGGGGGTGCAGACCCTAAAATAATCACAGAAGTGTAACTGATGGATCCAGACAGTAAAATGCATTAGAAACAATTCATGACTTTTTTCATTAATGTACAGAAAAATATCATACACTAAAAAAACTAAGAACACCATCCTTTCTTAAATAGGATGTGTGGAGTTTGCAGGGTTTCTTACCATGAGATCTCAATTCTAGCTTGAACAAGGGTTCTTTTGAAGTCACCACACTTTAAAGCCTCATTAACATTATCTCACAAAGGCTTAGTCCCAATATAAACGCGTCTCTTCAGTTGATCATTCAGTGAATACTTTACTATTTACTTTTACAGTATGTGTGCTGTTGTCAGTGCAAGACCAGATTACATAGTCCATTAGGATAATGCAGTGCAACTCCTTTATCTCTTGGGACAAAGACAGTGAGTAAATCTTAGCATGACAGGAATGTCTCAAAAAGAAAATTGAAAACACATTTCACCAAGCCAGTATTCCTGTATGTACAGCACATCTAGAGAAAGCAGCACACCATGTTTGTGCACGTTTGTGCATTTAACTAGGTACAGTACAGAAAAAAACAAAAGCTTTCTATCTTAATGAAATAGGAATAAATATGATCTGATTGAAAACAAACAAACAAAAAACAGTGGCCAAAATAACTTTTTAAAGAAACAATGAAGAATTGAAAACACAACCAAACAAAAAGTAATGAATAGCACATTTAGCAGTCAGGGCAACCATGTTTCCTCATTTTCAGTAGCAATAGCCCGATTTGAAGTGTTAGAAACTCAAAAGGGCCACTGCATGTAGTGGTTCTGCAGGACTTCCAGCCATCCTTTTCCTCGTTCAGACCACCTGAAAACACTAAGTGTCAACTGTAAGACTGCACTTAATGTTTTCCACGTTGGCCTTCAAAAGCACGGTGCTCTCTGTGTGCTAAAAGAGAGAGAAGGGAGAGGGGGGGAAATAAAAGAATACAAACTTTGTCAAGGAGTTGAAAAGATGAAGAATAGAGACAGTGATGTACAAGCAGCCTAGGAAATCACAATGTGCCAAGGAGTGATCTTCGGGAATACACTATTCTGATAATACATTGCATAGAGTCTAAAGAGATCCCTTGAAATCCTGGCTGTAACTGGTTCCACTAAATCAATACACACATTACAAAGCATGCAGTCGAGAGCTATCAAGATGTCTCTCACTAACTTTAGGAATCAGGTATATTAAGCATGAAACCAAATATACTCTAAAATTAAATCTGAAATATTCTACGCTTTGAATGGTAGCTAACTCACATTGAAGGCACAAAACCATAACTCTGAAGTAAAAGTTTCAAGGCAATGAGAGATGCTGTGTCTCTAAATGGCTAATGAGAAATCAGAGAGGTTATTCCCATGGAAATATCCTACCAGCCTCTTGTTTCTCTAACGAAGGTGGACATTGACGAGTAGAAAATACTTACGTTTATAGAACACTGCTTTAAAAGAGGTGTGTGGCAGAAGTTTATATATCTTTTCTAAAACTTTTGCTTCACTTGCTAAGGAAGCATTCCCATTCCAGACTTGTACAACATCTTCACGGTCACGAACGCTGACGCTAACCCCTATTACTTCATCATCTGCATAGAAGAGGAAGCATCATTAAAAAATACTTTAAAAGTGAGACATGTCTAATTCGATACTTGTGTTGTGAAAGTGCCCAGAAGTTGAACAAATTGAAGCAATGAAGGAGCAGTCTCCATTGCGGAGAATACAAATGTTCAAACCAGACAAAATAGTTACCAGAAAGAAACAAACACTATTTATAGAAACTATGGTAAATATTACCTCATAATAGTTTTAATGAAGTGCTGTAAGATTTTTCCTCTTTATTAACACTTACCCTTGACTAGGTGGGAATCTTGCAATTCCCCTTCAGTATATTTAGTAACATAAACTACTAAAGGTAATCTACCTTCAGTAAAATATTGCAAGCAAAATTCTGCAGGGAGGTATGGGGGAATTAGCTGTATTGTATTTGTCCTCAGAAACTGCATTCTTCTCCTCTGTGACACAGCAGTGAAGGAACACTTCCTGACCGGCTATTCAGTATCATTATAACAGCCAGTTTAATACAGTATTTGTGTTTAGGAGAGAATTAACATCGTCACAAGAAATGACACAAAAGTGTCACAGACTGAAGAGCTAGCTTCGTAACCAGTGCCCAGAATCCCTTCCCTCTAGATGGAGGAGCACACCATTCGCACCACCCAGAAAGAAGAGAGTCAGCTCTGTAACTGATCCCAAACACACGAGACGGTCACAGGCTTGTACTTGCTGCCTGTGAGAGAGCAGCAGCACTTGATGGTGCATCTTAAGCATGCTAGCATTCCCAGTCCATTTCCAAATGAAATGTGCAAGCACAGAAGACATTTATTCTGAAAGTGATTTCATTAAATTATTACATCTGAACAAAACCACCTACGAGCTCCTGGATAATTAATGACTGTTTTCCAGTAAGCCAGCAAGGTGTTTCAATAATTTTATGTAAATTAAATCACACTAAAGATTACTTTGACCTAAGCAGTGTTTTTAAGTGATAATGAAAGTATCACCTTTGGTGAGAGCGCTAAGCTTCTCTGGGCTCAGGAGACCCAGGTTTGCACTATAGCCCTGCTATGGGTTTTAGCATCACCACAGGCAAATCACACAGCTTCTCTGTGCTTCAGGTCTGCACTGGTGCTTCCCCCATCAACCCATAATCCTGTTAGGAGAACCAAAAGAGACCATGAGAGCTAACAGTGGCATCTATCCAATTTAGTTGCTTGCAACTGTGATAGTACAAACGATCCAGTATAGAAATGTAATTTGGGGTTCCAGAATTGTGGCATTGTAGAATTTAATATTAATCATTTAAATGCTGGCTAAGAAGTAGATGTTTAAAACCTTGACAGCCTGCTGGTTTCCCAGGAGCACAGGCTGTTGAGCTGGAGTCTAGAGGTAGCTCTGCACTGAAATAGTCAGAATACTTCGTCCTCTTCTTCCTGACAATAGGTATGGATACGATACCTGAAACCACTTTTAAAAGTTACCTGCTGCACAACAATCTGTGAACTGCTCTCCAATAGTTGCTAACAGAAGCTCTTTCCAAACTGCTGCCTAAGAAGAAGAAAAAAGTTACTTTTGCCTTATTATCTGGATTTAAAAGTTCAGTTTGCTAGCTCGGTTTTGAGTACATTCTCTTTCTGAGGTTGTCTAAACAAAAAAGAGTATTTGTTGTGAGTACATGCTGTGTTATATAAATAATTTCCTCAATATAGTTGGAACAAGAATTCAGACCCTGGAAATAAATACTGTTATACAAAATTGTTCTAAAATATATTTTTAAATATTTAATACAAATTTACTTTCTCTATGTCTGTGTCCATGACTCATCTTGAACGCACTAATTAATGTACAGCATGAAAGTAGAATTCTCCCAAGAATTTCCCATGATAAAAGACAATATGGCTCTACTTGTGATCATTTGTTTCTATGAAAAGGAATCACTACCCATGTCAAGAAAAGTACCAGAAAACCCTACCAGTAAATTAAATGAATTTATATTTAAACATTATGTCTGATTTGCCTTGACTACAAAATAAACCCATCTTTCAACAAACTTGAATGCTCACTAGACAGTTAAAACGGGGTGGGGGGAGCTATCTGCCAGTTTTCTTTAGCTCTGTTAGACCAACTACACTGTTATTTGCTTTTGATGTTTGTTATCATCTAAGCTAAAGACCATACAGAACTTGGTTTCCCTCTGGACCAACACATTCATTCAGCAATATACTCCAAGGTGTGCATTTACAGGGACACAATATACATAAAGAATACATCAACATCTATATTTGTCTGTATCACCATAATGACTTTTTTATACACTGCTTTTAAGGAATGTCTTTTCTGCTATTTGAAATTAACTTGAGTTCTAGTACCATTAAGAAGAAATAGCAATTAAACGCACCAAGCTGAAAACAAAAAGCAAGCAGCTACGAAGATGACAAACCAAGAAACTGCTTTAATGGAGTTTCCAAATACTCCTAAGCCATCTTCTGGAATACAAAGGACCAGACATTTCTGTGACTCATTACCACCTCATCCTATACATAAAGTTACGCTACGGGAAGAACCGTAGGAACATGTCACGAGGCAGTTTGAAGATGTCAGTGACAGCCTGAGAGATGACGTCCTTGCCTGCCAGCGATCAGTCCGTACTTTAATGTGAGATGACCACGCACACTCATTACCAGGCGCAGTGCTCACTACTGTGAGTTGTCCTAATGGCCTCATGGGTAGGAAGCACTTCATCCAGTAGTAAGCAGTTGCAGGGTCAGGCTTATAACTATCTAAAAAGTATTAGTTTTCATATTAAAAACTGGCATACAGAAGCATCACTGTACACATGCAACAACATAAAAGTGTCAGTATTTTGTCACTGTCAAAACTGTTGTCAGTTTTTCGTACCACTTGAAAGACTGATATCTTCAGAAAAAACTTCATTTCCCTCCCTCCACACCCTCACCAAGCATTGCTCTAGCATATCGTCTTTTCCAACAAGGGCTGTACAAGATGGCTCTTCTTCGCCAAAGAGATGCCATCTGGTTGTGTGATGATTAGAAGCATGAAGCCAACAATTGAGAAATAGGCATAAAATATTATTTATGCTATTTACAACAGTACTAAAAGCTGACTCGAGTTCATCTTCAATTAAACCTTTCAGAGGGGACTAGGGACATGTGGAACTTAGAGGTATCAGAAAGTATCCTCATATCAAGAAGGGATCATTCAGCCTCTGAAAAACAAGGCTTCTTTGGGGTCCCTAAGTTCACCACCTGGTAACGCAGGCTCCCCAAACCACTTGCCACTTCTGAAAATCTTCACACCTTGGATTATAATAGGGAAAAGAAAATTTCAGAGTCTTTTGTGATCACTTCGGATTGGAGGGAGGAAAGCTGCAATTCACATATGGAAAAAAGCCCACAGGCAAAACCAATTAGCTTTTGGCTGAAGTTTCAAGTACCATCTTTCAGCATTTAATGCCTTCTGCAAGGCTGTCACATTTTTCTTACAGTTCACATTCAGCATTTAAGGGCCTGATCCAGACCCCACCTGCACACAACTAACACGTGAATAGGTCAGACCTCGTCTCTGTGACAGGTCACAGGAAAAGTCACTCGCATGCATTTGATAGCAGTGCAACACTCACGCAAAATCACTTGCTTGAGGAGGTGACTCCACCACCTCCCTGGTCAGCACTGGAACAGCCTGACCAGGGAGGTGGTGCAGTCACCAACCCTTGCGGTTTTTAAGAGGCGCCTGGACAAGGTGCTACAAGATATGGTTTAGTAGCTTAGTGGGTAGTAATGGTGATAGGATGACGGTTGGACTAGATGATCTTGAAGGTCCTTTCCAACTTTGTGATTCTGAGATTCTGTGATTCTGTTTCAGCAGGGCTAAAACAATGACATGCCTGTATGGATTTTGTATTTCGCGTTTCTAAATTCCAAAAAGAGAAAACTAAAAAGCACTACAGTTTCACAAGATGTGCGTGAAGGGATCATCAACTCACTCCTGCCAAAGGGGATGATCCCACTACTCTTCTCTCCTTTACCCCATATACTCATCAAAAAACTCTCCTGGCTACACACTCAAATTAAAAATAAGTAAAAAAGACTTTCTGACATCTTAGTGCATTAAACTGGCTCACAAAACAGTCTGATAAGCAGCAGAGCCATCACAAGAGGGATCAAGAGAAGAGAATGAGCAAGATCTTCCCCCTTCCAGTGGAAGAAAGGCATTAGAAGGGACTAGCTACCTGTGGAGACAAAGCCTTAGTCCTCCTTTGGCCAGAGAAAGACACAATGCTCTTCACACTCACACATCAGTGCATACAAACAGTGCCAAGCACAAGTAGTCCTACTGAGTCTGACAGAGAGTTTGGGAAAACTTGGCACTCAGCAAAACTCTGGCAGTCGTGCTGAACCATGTGTGTGGACTTTTGAAGAGCATTATAGAGGTTCTGGCTAGAATATTACCAGGAAGAGATTTTTATGTTTTGCTTTGCATGCCTGTAAACAAACTGAGTCTTGAGAACAAAGGTGGTTATAAAATACTGTGTTTGCCCCATGGAAATGGAATACAACACTGCAGCTTTCATTTGGTTTATAATACATTGACAAATGTAATCAAAAGCAAGAGATACTGAATTATCTGAAAAGAAACTTTTGCTCACTGTCTTAAAGCAAAAGGTTATAGACTTTAAAATGGCATTTGGTTGTTGTACTGGGTGATGTCAGAACTAGGAAGTTTTAAAACAATTTTACTACATGGAATTTAAAAGGAACCCCCTTACTAAAAAATTTCTAAGTGAAGAGTCAGTATTACATACCGTACTTTCTTTAGGGACCTTCATTTTCCATATACCTCCCTTGGCATTGCTTTCCTCTTCCCTGGTTATGGGAAATAGATCAGTAAAATAAGCATTCAAATCCACATCTATATAAACCTATGTTTGGGGGTTAATTTTCCCACAAAAGTCCCATTTGAAATGCAATTACTAACTCTGGGTAGCATGACTCAAGATATGACTTCTGACATCAGACATAATTCTTTCATTGTTCATACGAACTGTATCTCTCAACACCTAATCCCTCTCCTAAGTTTTGTGTGTTGGAAAATATATACATTTTCCCTGACTACAGACTAGCTTTGAAGTGGCTGTACACTATATGGGAACACGCCACAAAGCAAGTTTGTGTTTTACTATGGTAACCTTTTGTTTTGGAAAAACTCTGGCATATTTCCACCGAAGCAGCTTATTACTCTCAAGTTTACCCAGTTTAATAAAAAAACTGGAGCACATTTCATTTCAGTTTTGTGACAACTAGAAATTAATTGCCTTTATTTTAAAAAAAAAAGACTGAAACTGTCTGGAGTAAGGACAGACATAACCATTAAGCTGCCTTTTATTGAAAAAGGCACAATATCAAAACTTCTGAACTTCTCAAGTTTATTCTGTCATAATTCTTTATAGAAAGTTTTAAATTAGGGCTTCTAGTTTCCTGTTACGACTCTGTAAAAGCAAAGTTAAAGTTTAAGACATAACCTAAAATTCACTTCCTGAGTAGCTAAAGTCATTATGAAACCCATAGAGACTCCCCAGGTCAGTAGTTTCCCACTAATCCACACAAACACCTGTGAGAGAAGGAGGGAAACCTTTGCAAGTCCCCAGTTCATACTTCTGAACTTGTTTTTTCCTCCTAAAAACAATGCTGCAATTAGCTAGTACACTAACTGCAATCTGAGAAAAGCTTCTCTGCAGTAATTACTGTTAAGCCAGTGGGTTACCGACGGTATCAACCTCTTGCAATCCCTTTCCCAAAATGAGGCACATACATTTACTTTGACAGCCTTAAAAGAGATGCATCATTTTCAGGAGAGGCCTTTGCATTTCACACCTCTAACAGTGACTTACGAAACCAAAACCAGAACTAGAAGAAAAACCAAACAAAGTGTTCTCACTCATCCTTACCAAGTTATCAAGTAACTGCACACAATGGCCCAGTTGATTTATACTTGCACCAACATTGCTTTCAAACCCAATTTAGCTGTTTTGACTAGTCACAGTATTTTTAGAAAAGTAACACAGATCTTCAGATGCATTTCACTTTAGAAAAGTATTTACTTCTTCAGTAGATTAGGACACAAACCTGCTGTGGTAACTCAACATCCAGTTAGAGATACTATGATCCAGTTACAGAACCCTAATCCAATTACTATCTAGAGCAAATGATGTCAAAAAGATCAAATCTCTTCAGCAAATGTTTAAGCTAATTAAGATGTGAAGGAACTGGATCAGGAAGAAGGTATGCTAAACTCAATTTCTGAAAGGAAAACATCAATGATTTATACTTTATTTCATTACTATCCCACAATCAAGCAGGAATTTGCTGCAATGCATCACTTCGTAATGCCTTAAGCTAGTTTTAACCCAAGCCTATATGCACATTTTTATGCATACACCATACTCTTTACAGGTGAACAGTTAAGGATGCACCAGTTATTTGCACCATTATTATACTAGCTCCAATGCAACGAAAAAATGTGCAAGGTAATAGAGTATTTCAAATACAAGTAACATTCTGTTTATTCTTGAAATGGATTTGAAAGGCATATTTTAATTTCTTAATTGTTAATTCATAATTTAATTTCTGACATTTATGTTCAAAGGTGGACAATTAAATTACAGCCTGCATTTTTAATAATGATTCTCTTTAGTACAAGTCACTTTTAAGCTTAAGATGACCCCTAGGATATTTTTTGCAGGTCTCAAGTTCAGGCATTTGCATGCAACAGAAACAAGACACTCCTGGCCCTCGCCTGCCTCCTTTCACCACTTAAGGTTTTTTCACTGCCCGCTCCCAGAAACATCTAGTGACAACAGGCTTACCAAAGCGGCCGTCTTTCTCCACGCATTAAATGGTAACTACATCTCAGGGGCAAACTTGTCACAGGAGGAATGTTGTTGTAGACACTCCAGAAATTCTTCATAAAACAAAGAAAAAGTACTAGCTGTATTAACACAAGAGAATACATTTTGTGCAAATTTACTTCCTTGGTCATTTTCTCTAAAACCATTACATAGCCTATTCCTAGAGACCTATCACCTTCTACATTATAATGAAATGCAACTTCCTGTATTTTATCATCCAACTTACTGCAATTCCACTTTTTTGGGGGCGGATATGCCAATCCCACGTAAGGTGGAGGTAGAAAGAAGGGTACCCAGCTGGACTGCAGGGAAATTCACAAAAGGCTGCATTCCTCATATTTGATGTCTTGGTTTTGAAAAATGACCTTCTAAAAATCCACCAAACATCTATCAAACTCCAAATGACTGTACTACGATGTGTAGAAGACACATTTTATAGTTACTTAACAGTCATTTTGCTTCCATATACTTTAGGGCAAAAGTCTGTAGGAATATAGAGAAAATCAATCTTCAAAAATCAGTTATACTGAAGCATGCCAGAACAAGCCAGTACATTAAACTTTCCTAACATAATAAAATATATATACTTATATAAAATCTCCACCTTGCATCACTTAGGACTAGTCTAAAACTTCACTGGGATCATCTTGAACTACAAAAAAAGCAGTAATTCTGTTGAACTAAATGCCTAACTAGCAATCCAACTACTCTGCCTAGATCACAGCAAAAAGTTTCACGAGACAAAGAACTTGAGATACACACGTTAATGCAGGAATGGGGGAGAAATGAAAAGATCCAGGATCCATCAGCTTACTTCCCAGCTTTTCTGCTAGTAAAAGGGGCAGCTGTCACACGTGTTTGGGGTGGATAAAAGGCACCTAGAAGTGGTGGTGAGCAACAGGGAGGGATGATTGAAGAGATCTTAATTCCCTTTCTTCTTTATCCAACAGCTGGGATGAAGAAAGGATTTTAAAGAGTTGTGTTGCATCAACATGCAGTGATGCAACATTAAGCATTAGCACAACTAATTAAGTATTAGTTCATCTAATACTTAATCATTAGCACAGCTTTAGAAACAAAGAGTGCAACATTATGCGATAAGATTTTGTAGCCCTTGGCAATTCTATCTAAAAGCCATTACCATTACCCAGTCACTAGAAAAGAAGGAAAACTATTAAAAATATAAAAATGGGTATGAAAAATCTGGGAGAAGCAGGAACATTCGTATTGAGCTCTGTGTCACTGTGCAATGCCGCACCTCTCAATGACGGGCATGGAAAAACAGGCACAAACAGCCGCTCCCGTGGGAGAGCTGACACCAAGCACTCGCTTCAACTTTCCTCGCACGCTCACCTGGTTGCGTGCCCAAACGCCACGCTACCAGCCGAAGCGCAGGGAGCTGGGCTGCGCCGGCTGGCGGACGCGGAGAGGTTTGGGCACTCTTGTGCCCTGAACAGGGACTTAACTCAGCCTGGACAGTTTGCTTCTCAGGCATCCTTCAGGCAGCGCAGGTGAGTATTCCTCATTGACTGGCTACTTCCGATGAAGTACAGCGATGGAGTCAATGAAGGTTTTGGTTTTGCTGCATCAAAGAAGGTCATGTCACGTAGAGAAGGTTTTGGCATCACCCCAGAATTTCAGAGACTTACTGAACTGAAGTCAACTCAGCATTATGGTAAGACAAGTAACGATCCTTTATATTTTTCATGCTGACTCTGGCATTAAAATAGAAATGCCATTTACTTGCAAGAGATGCCCACTGATTGGCACTGGCAGATGACACAGAGATGCAGAATTTCTCATTGCTGCAAGTATTCCATAATGTAAAAGCATTTTAATGCAAGTCAGTTTGATAGCTTTTTTTTTTTTTAAAGAAAAATTCACTCAAGGATGGAAAGAAGAAAAAATAACCACAGGCTGTAGCATTTAGTCTTCATGTAATGAGTTTTTGTACTAAAACTTAGAGAAAAGACAGGAAAAATACTTGAAATACATCAGGTATAACAATGCAGCACAGGCACAAGTGGAAACTCTGGAAAGTTTAAGAGTGGGCTTGTATGACCAAGCCAATACACCTCCTCCTCTTCTGGTCTGGAAAGCCAAGTGAAATTCAAACAATGACTAAGTAATACCACACGCAACCAACAATACTTACATTTCCTACCACAGGTAAGCAAAGGCATGAGTGTGACTCATCCGTACGAGTGTTAATGTAACTTCACATCTTAAGTTTTGTTTTTCCTGTGTGGCAACTGCTATAGCGAAGCTAACCTTACCTGCACTGTTTGTACTGTATAAATCTTCTTTAAGTTCGAGGCACATTCAGCTGCTGTAGTACCAGGCAGTGACCTTGAAAAAAAACCAAAGAGATTAATAAAAATATGTACTTTAAGAAGGGGGGAAAAGGGAGACAGACAGGTAGAATGAATCATACGAGTGTGAAGTTGAAACATCCACATGTCAAAGTTACACAACAAATTCCGACTCTAATTATCATTAATCATTTAAAGATAGGAACTCCATTGTTTTTATACTTTTGAGTAAGTTGGGATTTGCCAGGTACTTCGGAATAGAACTGAATAGAACAGAGTAGTTCAATTGGAAGGGACCTACAAAGATCATCAAGTCCAGCTGCTGTTTTATGAAGTTTGGTTAAACAGGTGAATTAAGACATTAAACCAAAAATAACAACGCTCCTTCTAATGGCCTCCCCCTGCCTTTCAGCTGTTAGACATCAAAAAAACTTCTTCGGTTCGAATCTTAAGTCCCTCCGCAACCAACCGCAAGCTTGCATCCCCGGCTTCTGCTCAACAGCATTTAATATAACGCACAACCCTCCCTGGACGTCTCCATCAGCATACGGTAATTAAAAAAGAAATAAAAGCTTGCCAGGGACGCGGGGAGCTGCGGTTCCCCCCGGCACCGCTGGGTGGCAGCGGGCTCCAGCCCAGCCCCGCCGGGGCCGGAGCAGCCCGGAGCACTTCAGGAGGCGCGGGGATCCCAGGCCCTTCCGCTCCGGCTTCTCCATCCTCACGCTCGACTAAAGAAAGATGCAGAGCAAGCTTGTATGTTATTGCTGTGCATAAACTGATTTCCCCCGCAAAGCTCACCCAAAGCCAGTATTTTATGGGACAGGCATATGGGCTGATGGGAACACAAAGTCCCAAAGGACACCTCTGGGTTTCGGTGCTGTGGAACACAATCCACACAGGAAACCTGGAATTTCAGGCACCTCTTCCACCAGCAGCAATTATTTCCTGAAGCCTGTCTACTACTGGCACTTCCCATAACGCCAAGAGGTGCTTGGGTTGGTTTCGCTCCCAGGGCTCTGGGCTACGCTGCTGCGCACCACAGCTGGGGCAGCTTCCCTGGGTCACCCTCACCCGGACAGCTCCCCGATCCCATCCCAGCCAGAGCTGCCCCTTAAGGCACACGCAGCACCGAGGGCACCGCGTCATTTACACCCTTCGTCCCACCTCTCGGGTGTGCGCAACAGGGGACGGCGCGTGCACCCAGCACGTCCCCAGATGCCACTCGCCCCGCCACTGCCCTAACAGCGCACTGCGGTGCCCATCTTACAATTCCCAGCACGCACCCCACAGGCACAGTTTGGAGGAATGAGGTCAAAATTTCCAGGGCTTATTCAATTTGTTAGAACTAGAAGTATTTTTCTCCTCAGAAGCTGACGTGGGATTTCTAAGGCAAAACGAAGATCACAAAGCAGCCTCCCATTGCACGGGAAACACAAAATTCAGATGACTCAACCTGGAAACAGAAGCAACAGAGTAGATGCAAAAGACAGTGGAAAACACAGTTGTTGCTCAGGTACCTGCTGAAGAAAGATATAAGGATAAGCGCAAACCAGACCTCAGGAATCCTCCCATCTCCGTGGCTGCTTGTCCCGATACATCTGATCAGCATGGAAAACACAAAACTCTCAGTTGTTACATATATATAAACCAGGCTCTGGGGCAAAAAAAGGGGTATCCACACAGAAGAAGAAATGAAATGATTAAACAAGCAAAACTGCTGAAACAGCACCAAATCTTCAAAACTTTAATACTGGCCCCCACGTTTCTTTGGGGCTCCTATCAAAGTGAGTGACTTTGAGATGCACCCAAAACCAGCAGAGAAACCCCTCCCAACTTTTCCAGCAGAGGACAGACTATCTAATAATCACTGGATACATGATGGACTTGACAAGAAAATAGTGCATTTCATGCCTGAATTTCAGTAATTAATTTAACCAGAGGTTATAAAAGACAAGAAATCAATAGAGTGCAGGTTTTAGTCCTGCGGTTCATGAACTAGGAAAGCTCCCCTGGGAAGACTGACACTGTCAAAACAACAACAAACAAAGCTTTCATCAATGTGCTCAAAAGGAATTATTATAGTGACCGGTGATGTCTTTACACTCTGCACTCACCATTAAAGAGCAAAAAGAGAAATCCACAGTATTTAACAAAACCGAAGTTAGTCAGCCAGCTTTCAAATGCACAAAACACTAATAGTAGTAAGTTAAAGGCAATGGAAAACTCAGCAGAGGGTTTGTCAGTGGGGAACAGCGGATTTGCAGCCTATCGCTTACTTTTTCCCTGTTGCTGACCAGAAGCGGCACATCTCAAACACTCTGTTTTGTATATTATAGACCTTTAATGGGGAAAACCTGAGATAATTTTGCCTCTTCATGTCTCATACCGCTGACCAATTAACTACTTCTCTTATGTACTACTGCCAGTTTGCTAACTTCAGCTCACCAATACCTATGGGATTAACTCTGCTGTACAACATACGGCATCTTCTCTCTGCGTGTTCAGTTACTGCTCCCAAGATGCTGCCATGGTAAGGTCTACTCAAATGAAAGAAGAATCTGTTCTGCAACAATAGCTTTCAAAGGTCACCTACACAATCATGGTAGCCGCGTCGCTATTTTAATGCCACTTAAAGATCAGCTAAGAATGAGAGAATATATTCCACTCCGAGGTCATGAAATGGTTCATTTTGATTGTTGGAGATCACACAGTTTCCCTGGAAAAATGTTATCAGCTGGCAGAAAACACCAACCAACCAGCAAATTATTTGTTTTAAAAGTTAAGGTGACTGACTATTCATTTATTCCTAGTAACCTGCCTGGCAAGCGCTTCGTGCCCCCAAGATTATACTGCATTATATGAGCCTTTCACCCAACTCTGAAAAGTGCCATTGATTTATGGGTATGAGCATGAACCCCTAGGCCTTATTAAAAAAATACTACTGAAGGGACTGTAAATGATAAAGTGACAGCATGCATCAATTTAGAAGTTTCAGGACCACTTGCTGCAGAAGTTACACCTGCACAAATTGGGTTTAATGCATGAGTATAACGCAGAAACAGTATTTTAAGTCACAGCCAGCCAGAGAGAAGGAAAAAGCACAAAAATTACAGATTGCTGACAGCAATGAACTGCAGCACTTCTGCAATAGCCACCCGTAAACTCAGCACATAGCACAGATGACAACAGAGTGGTTTTTGTGACTTGAAACCCAGGAAATGGTGATGTAGCAGATGAGTTTCCAATAAATTAACCTGTAGAAATTCCTATTTCTGTAACTCTTCCACCAAACACTCACAATATAAGACAGAAGTAGTAAGATGGTTGTGTACCTTGCTGAAAAACTCAGTACACATTCTACTACAAAATAGGAAGCTTCACTTAAGGGTCAGTATTTTGTAGGTTATTTCGGGGTTCCTCCATTTTGGATAACGTTACTGCCATCAACAATAAAATTAAGCTGATGCACCATAGTGAACTTTCAACTACTGCCATGGTGAACAATTCATTCTGAATTAACTCAACAAGCACTGCAAATCCCTATGAGCAGGAGGGAAAAGGTCCCCCAGCTGTGTCAGAAGCAGCAGCTTGATGTAGAAAGCTCTTTTTGGAGATGGGTAAGCCAGTCCATGGGCCACCAACCCATTAACGCATATCTGGATTCCCCACGTGAATATGAAACATTCATGAAACACTCGGTAGTTCCCCTGGTCCTCCTGCTCTGTGCCCTGTACTCTGAACACTTTCCTGCATCTTCACAATATTCATGGGAGAATTTCAGGGCAACTTCAGGAAGAATCGAGTTGCCTAACCAGGTCAGACCCACCACACCACATCTGGCAGTACACTGCAGGGGTGTTAGTTAGAAGGGGAGCACAGAAACAGAAAAAACCTACCCAAACTGAATCCTACTGCCAGCTTGCTTAGCTACTCCTTTATTATTCCAGCATGAATAAAGAACAAGAGGCACAAAGATAAATTCCATTGTTTTATCCATGAATAAACCTCCAGGTGGTTGCGCTTATGTTAATATGACGCTGAACTGTAGCTCTTCTGTTTCCCTGCAAAGAACCAAGGATAAAAGTTTTTTTCATACGTGCTCACACTGGCCTTTGTTTCCCAGGGGGAATCAATCCATGGCTTTAGCAGGAGCTTTAAAAGCTGCTGAGCGCTTCTGAAGATACCACTGTCAGTACTTAGCCACAACTGGGTTTGGTACAAATATGCAAAATATTTACTTACAAAGCATAAACTCAAAAACATGCTGTGGCAACTAAATAAATCTGGCAATCCATTCTGAATACAGACAAAGACTGATTTCAAGCCATCAAAGCCTGTCAAAATGCATTTACCGAGCTGAACGTTTTTATAATATTAACCATCATTTTTCATTGTAAGCCACCTACTCATGAGCTTTAATAGATGAAATAGATGATTCCAGATAAATAGGATTTTGCTATAGGGAAGAAGGGAAATTATTAAGTTTAGTTTCCAATATTTGATGTGTTCAGTTATAATGATTCACAATTATTATGAAAATGGCTCAGTTATCAGAATTTATCTACTAAACATTATTTATATAAATCTCACCACTATAACCTGGGGAGAGAAAAAAAAATCAGCATATAGGGATATATTTATGTGAGAATGTTTTCACTTTCCTGGAGTTGTCTATTAACATTGCATTACATTTGACAACATTTATTGGCATATTCTTCCTCTCAAAGATACAGAAAAGTTGAGCTATAAACAAAGTTAAAAAAGCTAAAAAGCACTGTTGAAGTGAGGCAAGAAGAAAAGGCAGCCAGGCAGGGCCCTACAACGCAACCTGCGCTGTTGCGCGCGCGCACCCACGCACACACTTCCATTGACGTTAGAGCATCCGTGACAACATTTATCTAGGAATGAGACTTCTGTACTAGGCTTTTGTGTGATCTGTGTTCAATTTCTGATAGCACTGACTTGTAAAGAAGGATATTTTCCTCGCTGTTGACTGGAAGTGGCATGTCAGCAAAGCTGTCAGCTCAGATGCACTTAGATCTTCAAAAGACGTCTTTTTGCAAGGGTGTGCAACATCTTCATCACTGCAAGTGCATGCACACACTCTGGACCAAAAACTGTTACCACTGACAAAACCTTTGGCTTCTCATGGAGAGGCTGAAAAAAGCAGACAGCTATTAGTACTAGTATCTGCTATTATTTTGGCAGTGAAAGGCTTACTTAGCGTAGCTTTTAAACATAAAAGGGCATAAAATACCAAGTAGGATATTCACATTGTGCCCAGACATACACGTCAAAAAGCAAAATCTTTCTGTTTACACAAAGATCGCATCCAGATCTACAACCCCAAATCCCATTAAGGGATAGTTTCAAGTGCCTAACCTGGCTTGTCATCCATGACATCTGAGCCTTTGATGGTCATTTCACCTGACTTCTCCTTTTGTGCAATCCCCATGTTGAGTGCGCTACACAACATGAATATAATGACCAGATTCCTAATCCTTGTTTTTAAATTATTATATTCAGTGAGGCATAATCACACTTTTTTAAAAAAAAAAAAAAACAACAAAGAGATACATATCTCTACATATCCATTTCAAGATCTATTCACCCTCAAGTGTCACTTCCTCCTGCATTTCAGCCCAAATACAGGATAATACATAGTGGCAGTCAAAATCAATACCACCTCATGAGATAACATCACTGCTCCACACTAGGTGTTACTGAAGCAAGTTAAAAATGCCTGGTTGTATTCTATGGAGTTTATCCTACACAAGCCTAATAACAATCCCACCAGCAGATCTGCGTGGGTGTACCAATCAGCATTACAGATGCTTCTGCGGAACTCTGCAGAGACACACGAACCCCAACACACTAGAGTAAACTAAGTTCCTGGCCGTGCAGGAAAAGGCATCTCTTGTGTGCTTTTCAATGCCTTAGATTTTTATTTTTTCTTTAAATGTATGAAACATCCCTTCCCTTTTGTTTCCATTCTTGTTCCCTGCTATTAGTCCCTTACTGTTGCTGGTAAACAAAACAACAGTGTTGAGTGTATATATGGCTAAAGACATGTTGATACCTGGTCCCACTTTTTTTTTTTTTTAAATATACATACACTTTTGGTTTCATAAGGTAAGTACCTAATTAAATGCACTTAGAAGGGATCTGAAAGAGGGGGAAAAAAATCAACAGAATAACTGAATTTTAAGAGTCTAGAATGCATTGGAACCAAGACTTAGGAGAAAAAAATCATGATACACCTCAGTAAATGGAAATGAATTTAACTTCTGGCACTGATTATACAAGCTGGACATGCTTATCTCCACGTGGCTCATGTAAACAAGCAGATCTTCATGGTAGCTTGCTTCAGCAGCAGTCCAAATAGCGTTTTTTAAAAGTAAAAAAACAAAAAAAACAAAAAAAACCACACGCATACAGAAAACACTATTAACACAATTTAGACCCTGAACCTGGCTGCAACTAAGTCACGAGTTCAAAAGGATGGACCAGAAATAATTGGTGGAGTTATTCATAAGATTCGATTTGCAGGACCTGACATGGTCTGCATGCTTTCAACAGTTTCATGCTATTTCTCCGTCATAAAATTTAAGAGCTACAAAACACAGGAGGAGAACTTCAGCAGCAGGATGTGGAAGTTTGTTGGCTTGCAGGAAGGCTGGTGAAGGACAGACCCGTTCTTCCCGATCGACGGCAGAGGAGAAATACAGCAGAAGGCAGAAAAGGGTGGCATACAGGAGATTAATAACGAGACAAAAATACACACGGGAACAAGACAAAGGAACAGGCCGGGATTTAAACTTTCTCTTTCAGTTTTGGATGCGGTACCGTCACCCGTGCCCAGCGGCAGGCAGCTCTCCGTGGCCGCTGGGTTCAGGGTGAAACTGCAGAAGCCGCGGCGCGCTCCGGCCACGCGTCCGCGCTGACCCCGCGGCGGGTCGCTCCTCTCCGGGGCTAGCGCAGGCACGGCCTCGGCCGGTCCCGGCCACGCCAGCGGCCCCTTCGCCTTCTATTTACGTGGCTCCCAGCGTCACGGCTAAATTTAGGCTTTAAAGCAACACCTGCATCCACGTGCATTTGTTAAACTGTAGAACAAAAGTGTTTCCGAAACTGATTTTATTAAATAGCGAGCGGAAAGCGCTAGGGCTGTCTGTAACGCGGAGAGAAAAAAAAACAAACACGCAAACTGGTCCGTAACATCAAAAGTTTTTCCCATAAGAGAACAACACGAAATCAACCTTGCGTAAACCAGATAAGCCGGCAGGGAGCAGCGACCTCTCCCAGATTAC
>VXAL01009934.1:46064-59663 GCA_013399475.1 Chauna torquata
GCCGGCCCCGCAACGCCGCCCGCCGGGGTGGCGAGGGGGCGGGACGTGAGGGGACGCGGGGAGGGGACAAGGGACGCGGCGGGGCGGAGGGGAAGGGCGCGCGGGGACTGGGACGCCGGGAGGAAGGGCAGGAGGGGGAGAAATCCGCGGGCGAGGAAGGGCCACGGGACATCCCGAGCCGGAAGGGACCCACGAGGATCGAGTCCAGCTCCGCACAGGAGCGCCCAAAAATCAGACCCTGTGCCTGAGAGCGGTGTCCAAACGCTTCCTGAGCTCCAGCAGGCTCGGTGCTGTGACCACTGCCCTGGGCAGCCCCTTCCAGGGCCCGACCACCCTCTCGGTGAAGAACCTTTTCCCAACACCCAGCCTGACCCTTCCCTGTCACAGCTCCGTGCTGGTCCCTCGGGTCCTGTCGCTGTCACCAGAGAGCAGAGACCAGCGCCTGCCCCTCCGCTCCCCTCGGGAGGGAGCTGCAGGCTGCCCTGAGGCCTCCCCTCATCTCCTCTGGGCTGAACAACCCAAGGGACCTCAGCTGCTCCTCACACGTCTTCCCCTCCAGACCCTTCCCCATCTTGGAAGCCCTCCTCTGGAGGCTCTCTAATAGTTTTATGTCCTTCTTACATTGTGGTGCCCAAAGCTGCACACAGCAAGGGACACAGGGAAGGAGGGATGGGTCAGGGTAGGAGCAGGAGCAACCGACACCAATAGACATGGCCAGGCCCACCCAAGCACACCGATGGCTCCAGATGGGGCTCTGACCCAGGCCCACTTCATTAGAGCTTCGCAGGGACCGCCGTGATAAGGCACCCAGAGCACCCGATGCCACCGTGCTGCGCTGAGCTCCCTGCTCTGCATCCCTAAACGACACCGTGAACCTGGTGAGGTCTGCAGAAAGGCACCTCCAAAGCGATGGCCTTCAGGCTCAGTCTGACCTGGCAACCCTGAACAAAAAGCTACATCTCTAGAAATCCAAGTTTAGGACACATAACTCTGACACCTTCACAAAATGAAGGGATGAGTGCCATGCAAGCTGACCGTGGATGAAGACAATAACACAACAAACCTTTACAGACGCGGGCGGGGGATAATTTATCTGTCTCCTCATCTTCTCTATTGCCCATTTAACTTACATGCTTGTTTTAAAGGGAGATGTTTCTCATAATCCAGCATGGATATGTGCTTAAAAACCTCACATTATTTTTATAATAGTATTGCTAAAATTAAGATCCTCCCCAGTGGGACTATGCACAATAGTAAAGTTAAACACCCACATAAGTGATAGCAGGATCAAAGACCATGAATCACATAGGATTCCTTGCAAGTATATTTAGTAGGATGAATAATTTTATATGTACTTCCTCCCAAAAGAAAAATCAATGAAGCCACACTCCTTTAAAGAAATGAAATCTAACAGTAAGTAAGGGCAGAGATCACCCATAAAAAGCAGTCTGTACAGTGACAGTGAAGAAACAAAAAAAAAGTTAATGATTATGCTGTGCAGATGGAAAATGCTAACTGCTTAGCCAAATTAAATAAGATCTGGAAAACCAGTTGCACCATCTCTTGCAATTTAATTTACTGCTCTTTAAATAGAAGACTAGATAATGACCATTTGGGAGAGCTTGGAGTCTGAAATTCATTTGTATGCCCACTCCCAGCCCTCTCCCTCTGTTTTAATGGTGAACTCACCAACGATGCTAATCCTGAACAAAACAGCACAATAAATGGCTGTATCTAGGCACGGTAGCCTGGGTTTTCTCAGGGGAGCTGGAGAAGAAGAGAGGGGAGAGGAGCGCTGACTTCCCACGGCCCTGAAGGGGCACACCTCGCCGCTGGGACTGCCGCTGACAGCCTCCGTGCCTGTGACACTTCTGGTGTCCTTCTGCTGAGGCTGCCAGTGAAGCGCTCATTTTCGGCTGTGCAGCATGACCTCTCTGGAAATAAGGCCAAGACCACTAGCATGCATTACAGAAACCAACTGCCTTTGAATCCACCACCTGCCTCTGACGGGAACCACGCGCCCCAGTGAAAGCCTCCAGGTTCCACTGTCAGAGCTGCTCACCATTTAAAGCATTACAGCTCAGGGTGAAAACAAACTGCTGTTACAAACAACCTGAGCTGTAAGGAACAACACCAAAGTGCAGCCCCCACACCTCCAAGACACAGAGCGAGTACGAGGCAGCAGAGCCTGTATCATTATTCCAAACGAGACATGTAAAGCCTCTGTTTGTTTCCTGTTTACACCAGTAAACACTAGGCTTTGCAGTAGCACAAGGTACATCATGGGAATCTCAGATAACAGCAAATTAATCTGGTCACGGAGGAAGGGCAATCACAGGATGCATTGAATTAGCACATACATCTCTTGCCTACAGAGATTTCTAAGAAGTTGTGGCACAGAAGCAAGAACAAGTCTCCTCAGGTGGATCCCACAAGGAGAAATGGTGGTGAGAACAACATTCAGATCCTGCTCAGCCACCTCGCGTTGCCAGCACGCCTTGAACAGATCCAATTCAGGGACTGAATCCCAGGAAATTACTAGCACTTTCAGAGAGAAGTGTATAGGTTTTAATTAAAAATGTATTTCACTGACGTTTGCCACATATCTAGAACATTCATTTTTAAAGAAACCCTGTTGACGCCACCTCCTGTGCTTTTGTACTTTCCCAAGCAGGTTTACAGTACACAAACCATGTTATGGTGCAACTCTCTGCTACCAGACGGTGCAAAGCTGAGGTGACTAGAGCTCACCACGACAGCAGGACCTCCTGTCTCCCTTCCTCACTCCTTTTCCCAGCCACATCACCTTTTGCCTGCAGAATCTCTGGACAAAGAGATGACTTCATGCCATGAAAAGGTCTTATAAAGCAGAACTGGGTAGCCCAGAGCAGGAGTCAGCAGGTAGATCAGCTCAGCTGATTGCAGATGGGTAACAGCTGAAATCTTCCCCTGGGGGGAAGAAGTGGAGTGGGAAATACGGTTCATGCCCCTTCTGTGTGCTCCTAGCACTGCCCTCCTGCACCTAGTTTTAAGCACTTGAACCTCTTTGCCACAAGGCCCAAGTACTTTCGTTTTGGGGCTATTTAGGGCTGAAACAGACACATTATCGCCAGAAGAAACACTGAGTACTTCATAACTCCTTCCAAAGTCTTACTTGACATTTAAAACCCTGCCCTTATCACCCTGGCTGATCCCAAAGCCTTGGCAGCGCTGGCTGTGTTACATGTGCTTGAGATGCTATTTGCCTGCTCAGGTGGCTCTTCCCACAGCCCCTGCTCCCAGCTGGAGCGGAGAATCCCTGCAATGTAAAGCAGCAGTGGCTGGAAGGGGCAGACAGCCTCTTGAAACAGTCAGGACCATCCTTTCCCTTGCTGGCAGTTGTGTAACGTCACTGTGGCAACTACACTGCCTGCCCACGTGAGAAATATTAGGAAAGCATTAGGCTTATTTTAGCTGTGTTTTAACACAGCTTAGCACCTGCAAGTGAGGAAGAGAACAAGCACCATATGAGCAGTCGTGCTGCGCTTCCACACTGGAAGCCTTCCACTGCTATTTCTGAGGAGATAGGTATGACGCCTTAGGAAACATCTAGTAGATAACCGGCTTTTGTTTATTCAGTGCTCCTAATAAAAAAGGAACCGTGAGAAATGTTGGGAAAGACCTCTGTCTAGCCGAAGCCACTCTTTTTTACTTCAAGCCAGAGCCAGCTGCAGCAGAAACCTTCACGGATGTGAGAGCTGGCTTGAGCACAAGCCCTGGCTGCTGTGCCCAGCTGCTGCTGCCGGTGCCCTGCCGGCTCACAGACTGAGCCAACAGCCATGAAATGTAATTTCTGTACCAAACGCTGGTGTCACGATCACTGGCTCTTGAAACACTGCCTGTGACTTTGGAAGCATATTAAGTAACACAGGAGCTGCTTCTGATAGCTTCCCAGGAAGATGATCTGATCAACCGAAAGCCAAAGCAGAGGTGAGGATGAAGGGATTTGATTTGATATTTGCTTCCAAAGGCTTAAATAAATGTTTTTTAAAACCTGAAGCATGATATTAAAGTGTTGAATCCAAATGCTTTTGGCAAAAGCTCCCCCATCTAGGAATGATTTCATATCAGCCAAGCTGTTAAGCGGAGGTTGTCATGGAAACAAGTTATATTCAAATGATATGGCCAGAGATATACTGTATTTAGTGAGTTCTTCGTTTGCTGCATATTGGGAACATGTCAGAACTAAATGATATTGCATAACTTTGTTTTGTTAAAAACAAACTGTCTCGCCTCCCTGATTTTTCTGGCAGGCTTGAGCCCAGCCCTGCCTGGGACAGCAAGCAGCCCGAGCACTGCTCCCCGGGACGGGCTCCTCACCCGTCCGATTCCTGGAAGCTGCCTGCTGTAGAGGTCTTCCTTCAGGTGCATGAACCCACCCAAGCCAGTTCATGCATTTGTGGAAATCCCGTCAGTATCCATAACCTCCTTGCAAACATAGAACCACTATTAACTTTCTGTCTGTGAGTGATGCTAGAACAAATCTCAGGCAGGACTATGTGCACAGTGAATTTCTACATCCACTTTTTAGGCTGTGGAGCTGTTAAAAAGTGCAAAAATTTTGTCCCACATCCTAGGAGTAAATGCATATTTTTAAATAAAAATAATGGAACAGTTCTTGCTCAAGTTACAAAGTAAAATCAAATCACCTTTGGCCAGGACATTATGTGTGGAAACTTCAGCCTGAAAAGTGAAAACAAAAATGGAAGACAAAAAAGGGCTCCAAAATCACTATAATGGGAGCCACTGTGCAGCTTTTACACAGCCGTGCGCAAAGGGAAGTGTTTTAAGCAATCTCCCGAGGGATCAGGAAGTCCTGATTGCCCAATAGAAGCTGACCATTAGGTAGAAGTCAAAAAAAAGTAAAACCTTACCCTCAAAGTTGTTGCATAGCTTCATACACTATAAAGCGCTGCACAGAGAGGTGATGGCAACTCATAACCTCCAGTTCCAGGGCCCTATGAAAGCTGAATGGGAGCTTGCTCACTTCTAGGGCAGGTAATCCTAAATTTCTCCAAGCTTTCTCTCTGTTAGAGTTTATAAAGCAAAAACTAAGGCCAAACAGCATCTCTGGTATGTGAAAATGCAAGTAAAATCCAGGAGGATTTTTGCCAGAAGTGAATATGCTCATGAAGAAGGCAGCACCACCTCTCTACCTGCCTCTGATTAGTGTGCTAGCCTGAAGGACATCAGTCTTTCCAGGCAATTTGACGCATTGCAGAATCACAGCTCTGGTTACCGTTGCTTGTGAAGGAAGTTTCAGCCCAATCCAAAGCCCTTTACAGTTAAGTAAAGGCATTTATTGAACTAAATATGCTTTACATTAGATCTTTATTCTTGACCCAGCCATTTTGGGGGAGCTGAACTGGCTTAACTCAGCATCCAACCCATGCACCATGTGTTAGGAGACCTGAATTCCTAACTTAACTTTGGTAGTAGGCTTCTGCTTTCATCGCTCCACCTTCCCATTCCCCACACTTGCAAGGCATTGGATCTATCTTAGGTGCTAAAGAAACAAAAGCCTAGCAAAGCTGAGATCACAGGCAGAAATGCAAGAAACCTGACGGACCTCAAATCTGAGCTGAATTATATATTGGAAACAAACTCCAAACAGCTTTCCTTTCCTGATTTCCCAGTGAAATATCTGCAGAGTGTTTCACTTAGATGTTGCTTCCCCAAACATGGGGATCTCAAAATAGCATCATTCACCATGCTATTCGGCATTATATTAAATCAAAAGGAATGTTATTGGCACCACATCTGGCAACTGCTTTGATGTGGAACATGAGCTTAAATACTGATCTTTTTTTACAGGCAGCCTGGTATACAGCTGAAGGAAACAATATGCAAGAGTCACATCCTACACACTGAGCAAAACATGTTAGCCTGTACTGCAGAGTAAGCCAGGGATAGAAAGCTTCATCTCATATTGATATTGCAAGAAATGTAAAAATTATAAAATAGAAAAAACCATAGAAAATAATAATTTTTACAGGTCTTATGCTCATTTCCTGCACTTTATGAGTTCAATATTGCTCATAGAGGGTCATTGAACTTTCTGCATCACGCTCCACCAAATTCTGTACCCATTGAAGCCAGTAAAACCAAGGGCCCACTGGAAAGGAACCACTAGAGGGAGACTGACTTCATACTGTGACATTGATCCTGCATCTCCAAAACCGTCCAGATTCAGACAAAACGTGCTCCATGTAGCTCAGGACAAAACTACTCCTTGTGTTCCTTCTTTTCAAATAAAAGTGGGTGAAACTAATGGGTCCAGTTTGGCTTAGTTACTGTAAACTGAGAGAGCGCCATATAAATGGGATCAGACAGTCACATTCGACTGTTTGTAAGAGAGGTGAGGCCTAGTCTATTAAAAAAAAACACCACACACACACCAAAAAATACCCCAGCCACTGAAAATACTAATATCTGTATCCTAGCAACATCACGGATTCCTTGTGGACTTTGTTCTGGAACGTACAGCCTTATTTCATCAAAATTATTGACTTTCTCAAAGTCTCTAAACAACAATCAAAAACCAGTTAGTGCTTAAAAAACACAAACATTTAATTAGTCGCATTAATAAGAGAAAAAGAAAAGGAGCATTGCATGCTAGCACTCCCTTTTCATGGAGCTCAGTTTAGCTCCCTTTGAAATTGGTGTCAAAATTTCCCCTTTATTTATCAGCAGCAGAGCCAGGTCCCTCCTTAGAGCAGAACAGCTGCAAATGGCCTCACAGAATGGCCTCCATACAGCTCTCCACAGCCCTTCCGATCATTGTGTCCTTATTGTAAAGGTAAAAATGGCATTCAAATGCTATACAGAGGCTTTGTACTATGGACATAACCAACGCCTTTTTTCCCTAAGCTTTGTTTTTACTTAACCACAAAAATTTTTTCAAGACCACAAAAAATCTGAAGTCCTGCTGGGTCTTCCCAAAAGCTCGTACCCTCCTCCTCTCCAGTACCTAAACCTCCTAAAGAAAAAGCCTTTGCACAAAAGGAACAACCAAAAAAGAAAAAAAAAAAAGGAGAAAAAAAAAGGGGCAGGGGGAGCTGCTTGTTATCCTTAACAGCTTGCATGATGATCCGAGGAATCCTGGGGCAGTTTGGCATTTAACTAAGGGTTTGGGTAGGCTCAGATTTTGGTCACAATTTTCACTCAGCTCCAAACTACATCACAGCTTTTCTGACAGTTTTTATCTGTTATTTCAAGCTCTGCTTCAGCAAGTTAGCAAGACCTTTTTCCAGAGAGAAAGTGCTATTAAAATAATAAATTCCTTTTCATCAGACTGCCTTAAAAGCTCAGTTGATAGAATAGTATGGTAAAAAATGTTTCTCACACTTTATTTAGCCCACAAAGTTGGTTGAGACCCACAAACGCTTCCAAACCATGCTATTTCAAATGTGCTTCCAAAATGTGCTATTTCCATTGTTCAAAATTAAGCAACGAGAGAAAGCCTTTGTTGAAGAAGCAACTTGAACACAGAAGGGTTCGTTAGTGACTATCAGTCCTTGAACATGAATCCAATGACGGCTTGATTTAATTCCAGATAGGGCTGAATGGTTTGTACTGTTTCAGAAGTAGTTTGGGAAGGAGTTGAGCTGACATCCGAGCACCTGTTCTCCTCCACTTAGGGTCACGCTGACGTGCTACTGGATTAGCACCCCACGCCAGCACCCCAGCAAAGGCTTTCTCTAAACAGACAACACCAGTTTAGCTACGAACTTAACATTGAACAAGTGCTCATGGACTCTCTTATACTGTTAAATCTTACACTTGTAGTTATATGGAAAGTTTTTGCATTGCTTATCCTGTCATTTCAACCACCTGTGTAGGGGGAAGGAAGTAGGAACGGAGGGGACATCCATTTGTACAGAGTGCCAAAACAAGAGAAAGTAGTTCTGGCTTCAGCCTGAGCTGTGCACCAGGTATAAATCAACAGGAAGGGTAATGTATAAGGACAATATAACAGCAAAGACATCAGATTTCCGATTTTATTTCCTCAAGTTAAAAGATGATATCAGAAGGTGTCTGTGTATAGGAAAAGCATAATGTTAGAAAAAGCACAAGCAGTACCACCCTTTGGAAAATTTACAATATAAAAAAGTGAAAATTTGAGTTGAAGCAGACTCTGAACAATTACTGAACTCTGGAAGCGGCAGCAATGTGAACCAATGCCAGCAAGACTACCTGATGTCAGCACGGAAAAACCTTTGGACAATCAGCATGTTAGAAAATGTTAGAAAAATACTACCTACACAACTACAGTGGGAAATGCTTACCTGAGCACTTCCTATAGAGCTACAAAGGGAAAAAAAGAAAACAAAACACCACTGTATAATTGCAACTTAAGTCATTACTTCATATGATCATTCCTCATTATAGATTATATTGACAGATTCTCTCTGGTAAACCCACAGTTGAACTGATGTCACCAACAGTACAGGATCCCATTACTAGTACCTCTAGCACCTCAAGTCATTCTCCCTGATGATTACATTAATCCCCAAATTGCTCAGAGATAAGTAACTAAACAAAAACTTAGAGATGCATACAAAGTTATGCTCCCAGTTATACCTTGCAAGAGTGCTGCTGGGCTAACTTATACCCAGGTAATATGTAAAAGGGGGGGAAAAGTAAAATATGTCACATCTGCTTGTCTCATCCTGCGCTTGGTGTCCCCAGGAAAAAAGTGTGAAGTGCAACCCACGCAGAAGGCCTGTCACCCTGTGAGAAAAAGGAAGAGAAGAAACAGGAAAATCTGTGCGTGGGGACATCCCCATAGAGATTTTAGAGGAATGACTTTCTGTAACTTTCTTGGCATGCCTGTGGGCCTGCAACAGCAGCTAAAAGCTCCAGAAGAAAGCCGTGATGTCAGGGATATCTCCTGTCTCGCTGCAGCTCAGCCCCATGTCACAGGGGAGCTCTTCCGCAAAAGCGCTGCTTCTGAAGAGCAGCGTGTCACCAACAATACAGCAGGTTGAGTTTAGAAGAGGCAGCGAGAGAAGTGAGCAGGAAGGAGCTATTCTTCCCCTCTGCTTTTCTTCCCTCTCCATTGAGCAACCTCTTTAAAGACCAGAGTCCCTTCGCAGAACGCTCTGAACTTTCAGCAAGTGGCATGCATGGAGGCATTCACAGCCATGATACCTGTGTCTGGTTATTTCCAGTCAAAATAATCTCCTACTCAATTATGGAGAAGAATAGAGAAACTCAGCCTGACTCACAATCACATGGGGGAAAAATGAGAGGAGTTGTTCAAGTTCAAAACGTTCAGCTCGCTGTGGAGGAGGATTAGTACCAGCGTGGAAGTAGGCTGGCTCTCCCTCTGCAGCAGCACAGCACTGAGGGATGGAAAAGACCCGAGTCCACTTCCCTGCTGTGCCAAATGCACTCCTCCGCTCTTCTCTCCTCCCTCCCCAAGAGAGCATATGAAGTATTAGACAGCTAGGAATAAGCCCTTGAAAGATGTGATAGCTAGCTGTCAGATACTGCTCTTCCAGACACGCAGCTCTGTGGCTGTTCGCCTGCAGAGTCTGCGCTGCCATGCAGCGAATCTGGATTCAGCGGTGACATTAATACTCTCATCCGCTTTGGTGTCACTTGTGCATTTTGCATGACTGTGCAAACACTTCTGTGAACAAAACCGCATCCAAAATCCGTTGTTACTGCTCTGCTGACCGCAGACCCACACTCTCTCAGCCTGATGGCAGTCCCCAGTGCCCCATCCCTGACCTGACATCTGGACCTTCTGCAGGCAAGGAGTAGGACTGGGGTTTTTCAGTGTTGTTTCAAAGCTGCCCTCATTCATTTTGCTGGCATGTAACATGGCTGTGCCCTGCTTACTGAGGGTAAGCATGACTCCTGGGCAAAGCAGTTATTTTAGGTAGTAGCACAAATTTTGCAGACTTAAAACTTCTCACACTATTTTCACATTAGCCGGTGCCCAAACATTACCTTAATTTGTCATTTTTCTGTTCTGCTGTTGTCACCAAGTATTATCATGATCCTTGCAAACACCCACAAAACTGCCTCATTATCTTCCAGCACTCCCTCCTCCCTCGGCAGCGATGAGCGATAGCCACGGCGATGCCGATGCTGTTCCCGGGGCTGCAGCCTCACTGCTCACTCGTACTCCCCCTTCTCTCCCCAGGGTTCTGCTCTCTCTCATCTCACAGTTGGATTTCAAGTTCCCTTGAAAAGTTTTCAGACTATGCCTGAAAACTTCTCCTTGCCTGAATTGTATGGGATGGCAAATTTGTTTTTGCTGACTGCTCTCACCTGTCGCACTTCCCAGTGGTGTCTCTGCCATGGCAGGGGCTCGGGTTCTAACCTTCAGGCATATCCCGACATTTCCTACTTCTCCTCTTAGATCATACAGGAGATAACACTTTGATTTCTGCTACAGTGGTACCAAGGAATACAGGGTATTTCTCTTTCCAGAAACATTATGCTGAGCTCCCAGGCACAAGAGTACAAGTAACACCAACACGTAACGAATAGCAAAGACTTCAGTTAGAATACCAGGGACTGGTGGAAAAAGGCAGTATGTCACAGTATTTTCTTTAATCTTTCTTCTGTATTTCAGCTGCCTTTCCTATTTGAGGTACCTGAAGAGGCAGCCAATTCAAGCAAAGCACATTGAAAGGTCAGAGGAACCCATCTAGCTTGTGCAGCACCATTTTGTGGGCAGAGAATAGCTCTTCATTAAACTCGCTTTGTGAAAGTGATTGGAGTGAGAAAGGGAAATAGCTTAACACGCTCATTACAATCTCTGGAAATTAACTGTTCCCCATGACTGCTGCGACGTGCTTGGCTTTTGTCAGGCTATGCCCAAATCAATATACATCTCATATTTTCCATCCCTGCCTGGGCACTGGGAGGCAAGAGCCGGGGTTTCAGTGCCGTGCTGTGTCCAGGGCCACGCCCATGCACCAAGTTCAGCTGCAGGCTGGATGCCCAGCTCCATGCCGCCGGCTCCGAGCACCACGAAATGCAAAGGCTTCACGGTGGAGACACTGTGGCTGTCCCTGCAGCTGCTTTTGACTCGTCACGCCTCCTCCGGCATCCCAGTCCCTGCTGGAAGAGCTCCACGATCAGCTTTGCAAAGGGGTCACTAAATATCCTAGCTCTCATTTTTGAGCTGCGGAGCCAGTTCTGATCTCCAGGTACTGTAAAAGTGACACAGACCAAACGTCTGAACTGCGACCGAGCCTGTGCGAGGCATTTGCTGAACCTGACGGGTCTGACACAGAGGACGTGAGGCGCCCCGAGGTGCGGGGATGTCCAGCCCGCACCAGCACCGAGCACTCGGCTGGGGCAGGCAGGGCTCCTGGGGTAACGGGCGGTTATCGCGGCTGGTCCGCCCCACCTCAGCCCCTTTGGGAGGCGAGGAGCCTGCTCCTATGAAGACCGTTAACACCCAAACTGCCCTTAATTTCCCATTCCTTTCAGCTGCACCTCTCCCTGAGCTGTGCAAGGAAGCCAGCTCCACATTCCTGGCTCACACCACCTATAGCACTGTATAGCAGCACCATCGCAGGAGCACGCCAGGGAGGACGGATGAAACACCGATCCCTACCAGCTCTCCCCTTGCTACAGGTGGGAGAAAGATGAGCTAGCAATTTGCTGCTGGCCTGGCAAGATAGCAGTGAATTACGGCAGCTCCCGAGCCAGCTCAGCTGCGCTGGCAAGCGTTGAGACAGAGAAGCCCTCCTGCAGGCACGGAGGAGGGAAGCAGGTGCGCTGTTCCCTTGCGCTCACTTGAGAGCAAGATCGCAGAGCTCACGCAGGCCACAAGGGCTCCTCTGCTCCCCCAAAGAGCCACGCGCCCCGAGGACAACTGGCCCGGTGCTTGGGCTCTGCAAAGCGCTTGTGCTGCTGGCAGCTGGCACCCCAACGTGAGGGCATCCAGTAACCCGGCCCCACCGCGCTCTGGGGGCAGCCCAGGCATGAGGTTCCCCCGTGTCCTCCAGGAAGGCTGCTCCCGGTGCCAGCGCCGAGGGGACACCGTGCACCCGACGCTCACCACTGCCTGCCGCACCAACGTGAGAAACGCCTGGAAAATTGCACAGAGCACTGAACAACCCGTGGGCAATTCTCTGTCACAGTAAAACTTCGGTGCAAATGAGAAACCTAACAGCTGAGAACAGCTCAGATGTGCTGGTAGGAAGCAAAAAGCAGCCTCAATTATCTGCCTTTTTTTTTTTTTCAGGATTTCTTTGCTCTCTGAACGCTAGCAATAAATAAGATACAAACCAGACCCACAGGCAAGTGAATTCCTGCATGTGATGCAGATTGCCCGCAACCAAACTTTGGGCAAAGTCTGCTTTTGGTTCCCCCAGTGTCTGACAGCTGAGTTGAGCAGGGTTGCTCTGGGCATCAGGTGGCACGCCCGAGGTCAGCGCCTGGCCCCCCGCAGACACAGCGGAGATATTCTGAAACCGGTCAGAAAGCTCTGCTCAAAGGCTGCTCCGCCAGCATCAGCTTTTGGGGCTGATGCAGATGATTTAATCGCTATCGTTTCTAGAATAATGCTGAATTTACTGATGGCTTTTAATAGAATGCTTGAAAAGGATTTCAGATGTGTCCTTCACAAGAGGCCATGAAGGGAATTCAGTAGCAGTACAGTAACTGCATTAGCATCTCCAGCGCACCCGGGCCGCAGGGCGGTGTGTGCCTTAGAAGGCGCACAGAGAGGCCTTGCCCCAAAGACACAAGCGGGATAGGCAGGGCAAGCACCTGCGTCTCACTGGCCTATGCTAATTAAACCGCGCATTACAAACCCGCACCGAGTGCAGGGGCATCAGCACCAGCACTGAGCTAGTCAGGCCAAAGGCATTTACCGAGCGCACAAAACCCACTCCCAGCTCTCCCTGGGCCCCACAGAACTCAGCCCGGGAGCTGGGCAAGCCCCTGCACAGCACAGAAACACAGAAAGCATTGACACGACTTAGAGATGTTTTGCCATCTCCCAGCCCTTTCTGTCTTTTTAGGAACCCCACGTCAGACCCCAAATGTCAGGGCTCTGACTTGCAGAAGCAGCTTTTTCTTGATGTTCACACTGAGATGTTTGTACATCAGCTTGCTGCAAGGCTCCGTCCCCACCAGCCTCCCTGCGCAGCCGGGGACAGCGTGCCCGGGCGCTCTGCAGCAACAGGCGACAGCTCCTGGGCTTGCTTCCCCTGTGCACAGCCGGATCTCCGGTATGGCGAAATCTGGCAGAAATGCATTTGTGAATGCGGCACGGGCAAGGTGTGTCTCACTACCGTACGGACATACTGCATCAGTACACACATGCGGCAGGTCTCAAGAGGCACGTACGTGGGTACGAACCCACCCGTGTCACGCACCCACCTACATCCATGACTTCCCCCCTCCCCGCTCCCACGGACGGCTCTCCGAGGCCGCCCGGCTGGGGACGGCAGCAGTGACCAAACAGCCCGTCCCGTCCCCTCCCGCACACCGCGTTCCGGCCCCGGCCGCTGCGTGCTCCCGGCCCCGCGGCGGGGAGGAGGGCGGGGGCCGGCGGCTCCGCTCCGGGCCCCGCTGCGGCAG
>VXAL01009934.1:59961-80057 GCA_013399475.1 Chauna torquata
GGCCCCGGCGCGCTGCCGCGGCGCTGAGACCCCGGCCCTGCTGCGCGGCGCCGCCGAGGAGGAGGTGGAGGAGGAGGAGGAGGAGGAGGAAGGACCCGATGGCGAACAGCAGCGAGCTGGGGAGCAGCAGCAGCCCGCACCTGCCCAGCGCCGGCGGCCTGCTGAGCGCCTCCGGGCTGAAGCTGGCCACGCTGGGCTTGATCCTCTGCGTGAGCCTGGCGGGCAACGTGCTCTTCGCCTGGCTCATCCTCAAGGACCGGCACCTGCACCGCGCCCCGTACTACCTGCTGCTGGACCTCTGCCTGGCCGACGGGCTCCGCTCACTGGCCTGCTTCCCCTTCGTCATGCTGTCGGTGCGCAGCGGGGCCGCCTGGCCCCACGGGCCCCTCAGCTGCAAGGTGCTGGCCTTCCTGGCCGTGCTCTTCTGCTTCCACGCCGCCTTCCTGCTCTTCTGCGTAGGGGTCACACGCTACATGGCCATTGCCCACCACCGCTTCTACGCCAAGCGCATGACGGGCTGGACCTGCCTGGCTGTGGTGTGCATGGTGTGGACTCTCTCCATGGCCATGGCCTTCCCGCCCGTCTTTGACGTGGGCACCTACAAGTTCATCCGGGAGGAGGAGCAGTGCATCTTCGAGCACCGCTACGTCAAGGCCAATGACACGCTGGGCTTCATGCTCATGCTGGCGGCTGTCATCGCCGCCACCCACCTGGTCTACATCAAGCTGCTCTTCTTCATCCATGGCCACCGCAAGATGAAGCCAGCCCAGCTGGTACCGGCCATCAGCCAAAACTGGACCTTCCACGGGCCGGGGGCTACAGGCCAAGCAGCTGCGAACTGGACGGCTGGCTTTGGCAGGGGGCCCACGCCGCCCACCCTCGTGGGCATCAGGCAGGCCACCCACAGCCAGATCAAGAGGCTGCTGGTGCTGGAGGAGTTTAAGATGGAGAAAAGGCTCTGCAAGATGTTCTACATGATCACCTTGCTCTTCCTGCTCCTCTGGTCCCCTTACATTGTGGCCTGCTACCTGCGGGTCTTCATTAAGGCCAGCTCCATCCCCCAGGTCTACCTGACCACCTCCGTCTGGATGACATTTGCCCAGGCTGGGGTCAACCCCATCCTTTGCTTCATCTTCAACAAGGAGCTCAGGGTCTGTCTCCGAGCCCACTTCCCATGCTGCCAAAGCATCCAGAGCACCCAGGGCACCATCCTTTGCGATCTCAAGAGCTTTGGGATGTAGGGGGGATTTTCTCAGTCTAAAAAAGAAAGATGGACATCATTTTCCATGTTTCTGCATATGATCTCAACAGAGTGTGACCTGTGGGGGACATACTAACAACCACCCAGCACCCAAACCTTAGGCTGTAAGAAGCTATTTTATTTATTTTTCTATATTTTGCGTATGCTCTCTTCAGAACATAAAAGATTGCTGTCTATGGGAACAGGTACTTGAGCAGAACACCCCCAAACCTTAGGCTGTAAGAAGCTGTTTTTCTTTGTGATTGTGTGGTTTTTAAAAACAAAACAGGGCTCCAAGTTTCTAGTCTTGCTTCTAATGTTTCTAGACATGATTCCAACAGATACGGATTAAGGCCATGACATTTTTTTTTTCCTATTCCTGTCTGTTTTGATAAAGGCTTAACAATTTTACTCATGTAATATTTGATAAAGGCCGAGACAATTTTATACTAAAGTTATTTTTGATGACCTCAAGAGGTGTTGTTTTATTATTATTTGATTTTAAGTGAAGAACAAGAAGAGGACATTCCTAATGTGGTCAGAAGTCAGTTTTTGGTGGGAGCTGTGGGTTCATTCATTCTCAAATGGTTTGAATATTTGAAGCAGTTACTTATAACTTTTGCTTGACATGCAAACAGTGTAGAACTAATTTCAATTTTCTTGTTGCACTATTCATTTGGTAATATTTCAGAAATATTTGTGAAATGTGGTTTTAAAATACCAACTTTAAAAATAATCAACTATAGCAGTTTTTAAAACCTAGATTGAAATTCATATTTTACTGCCTTTATAGGAAGTTATCTACAAACCTGGGTAATACTTGTACATTTTGACTGTTTTCTTTAATAAAATATTGAAAACCTTTACTGTATGTAATTGTTTCAGAATGGCAGCATTCTGCTTTTGCTGACAAATAACTTATGTATATATGGAAGGTTGTATGTCTTGTGTCTGAGTAGATTTCACAGCCGAGGTTATTATGGACAAGCACAATCCTTATTTGCTGTTAGATCTCAATTTAGGTGTTTATACCAATAAAAGTGACTGATGCTATTTTTAAGGAGACTTAAGTTCATGATGGGCAACAGGTTTAAATAGCACCATTCTCTCTGTCTACTGAAAGCAAGCTTCTGTCTTAGCTAATTGTTCCTCTGTTGATGGTAGAAAAGAGCAGATAATGTGGATCACTAATTTTAGTTGGCAAACTAGTTCCTTCACAGGGTGGCTTGGTTAATACTGTACTCATTTGTAAACTGTATTCGTAACGGGTAATTTAAATTTACTAAGTGTGACATTTTAACTTGCTTCATCGTTCTAGAAAAACTTCTTTGAAAGTACTTTAACTGGCGGCCTGATGGCAGGATCCTGACACAACTTTTTTAGCCGTCTCAGAGGAAGCTGTGCCTGACACACTTGCTTTCAGATGTATCACGTGACATTTAAACATCGATCATCGCAGTTCTGTAGCCAGTCGCACACAAAATGACAGAGATGAGCCCAGTTTCCGTGAAGAAATCTGCATCCGTGCTAAGAGCATTTCTGCAGAGAGTAGTCCAAAGTTGTTAGACATCAACCGAGAAATAGCCGTAGTGACTGTGAAGTAAGCGTAGAAGAGACGTGACAGCTGGAGCAAGAGAGGGCTAAGGTGCCAGCTTCAGGGAATGAAACCTGGCGGGGCCTTTGGTTTGGTGTCTTGCCTTTTCTCCTTACCTCCTGTAACTCTGATTTGAACACCGCAGAGGCAACCTTTCTTGAATGAGAAGTTTGCAATCTGAGCTTTCAATGTAACTGCAGAGGCGGTGGGCAGGGGCCAGATGCTTCAGTCCTGATGCTGCCAGAGCTGGGCTAAGGAGTGTGATCCTGAGTAGGATACCTCGAAGCTTGAAAACAAAGCAAGTCTTAATCATTTCCAAAACCATTAGTGAAAATGCATCTGGGTATAGAAAGAAAGCTGTCAAGAACTTTGGATTGTAGCAGAAGTTGGTTATCAGTGCTAATTACATTTTCATCCTGAAATGCTGGATCATAGCTTAGTAAATCTTGGTGAGTATTCAGGTGGAGTTGTGTTACAAAGATGTACGTGCAAGGCATCGATGCTGTTACTGGAAATTGTATTCCAAATATGCCTCTCGTGCCTGTTTTACTGTTAGGTCTTTTCAGTGGAATTCCAAATTCTGCAGAGTCATGTTTTGTTAAAATTTAAGAAACCTCTTATGCAGATAAAAAATATCTGTTGTGGCCTTGAACTGTGATCTCCAGCTTAAGTCTTCCCTTCTGGTACCAGCAGGGTTAGGAAACAGCCAATGTTTTCTTTCTCTTACTCTATTAAGAGTGTCAGATATTTTGGCATCCAAGCTGTAAGTAGTATGGTTATGATTCTATTTCAACCACAGAGATGGGAGCACAGTTATTTTAAAACATCCTTAAAAGCTGCAAGGACCATGTTTTTCACTTCTAGAAAAATTAAGCACAAGTTGTATAGTCAATCATGTATGCAGGGGATGGCAAATTACCTTTGGGTGACCTGATGGTTTTATTTAGACTTTGGGAAATCAAGCCACGCTGCTGTATTGAGTAGCTATCGGTGTGCATAGGCACCCCCCATCTTGGCAATACTCCTGCTGGACGGGTGAGTCTGGTTCTTACCTGCTGAAGAGAACGGATGCTTTGCTGTCGCCATCAGTAGCAACCAGACCTGGCCTTGCTATAGCAAAAGAACATAAACTTTAAAATGGGCATCTCTGCTATACTTTTGCTTGCATGTAGGGCTGTCTCAGGACTTCTGATGTGCTCCGAGGGCAGAACTGGCACTGTTTTAAGTTAATTTGATATTTTAGGTACTTCTAATATAAAGCAGATTCCGATTCTGGCTACACTAGTACAAAAGAGAAGGAACTCCAGTGGCTTTAATTCAGGGCTTAGATGGGTGTTGTACAATAGAGCTTCATTCCAGAAAACGTGAAACTAAATATCAAAGACAGATACATGGCAGAAAATGAAACCACTCCGTGCAGGCACAGCAACAAACACCACTCTGCTAGTCTAGCCTGCTGGCAGGCTAGAGTGCACCAAGAAAGTGTGCCAAACCAGAGAGGGCTGGAGAGACACCAGAGGATAAATATTCCTTCTGGACTCCAAGGAAAGATAAGAAAGTTACAAAAAAGCCAGCATTTCCAAAGTAAAGCATTAAAACGTTCTCACAGCAACCTTTAGTCAGCATATGGGGAAAGCGGGTCACAGAGATTAACTGCTTTGACCAAGATCAGAGAAGGGGTGTCAGAGAGGGATGAAGACATGCTCTGAATAACAGAAGTAGAGAAATAAAGTGAAGGAGAATGGGCTGAGAGCAGGGAGCCCCTCCGATGCTGTTGGGACCTCTGAGGAGTGGCAGTGAACCTCCATGTCCTCAGCTGCCCACCAAAACACGAGTGTTGCTGGTCTGGCTCAAAGTGCTAATGGATGAGACTCAGCAGGAGCTGGGTGTTAATAATTACTTCCCACGTCCGCATGGGAAGCTGTTGCAGCTTGTTGTGCAAGTGCTGGGCTCACTTGTGAAAACTTGGATGCTCTGAACCCGTCCTAATCCCCTCTGACTGAAATGCAAAGTACTTGGGGGGTTTGGTGAGCTGCATGGCAGCAGGGCTCTCACCTCTTCCACCTGCCTGTGCTTGACCAGGATGTAGATCAAGACCTCTCTATGCCTCTCCTGTACAGGGCATATATATGATAGTTTTCCATCTTCTGGGCAACAAGAGTACTCAGTATCACGGGAAATACCAACATCATCTCCCCTGGAGACTTTCCACTGTCTGGCTCAGAGGTCACAGCATGCTTGCTTTTGCATATCTGTGGTAAAAAATTGCATTTGCTCTGTGAGCTGTGCTGCATTGGAAAATCTTGATTGCTGCTGGCATCTTCACTCACTCACCAGGTATTTAACACATTCCTAGCTAACATTCCGAGTAGAAATCTTGCTGTGCTGAAGTCAGTGGAGGATTTAGCATAAACTTACATGTCAGGCCAGTGTGAAAAATGACACTGATCTGAAATCTCAGCAAGTATTGGCTACGGGGATCTCTGCTTCGCAACGCTTGAAGCTTGGAGGAGTACTACAGGGTGCCTCTGTCTCTGCTGTTCAGATTTGGAAAGTTTGCTAGGAAAGGGTCTGAAATATTTGATCCCAGCCAAACTCTGTTGTTGGGTAAAGGTCTTGTATTCAGTGGCAGAGGATGAGCAGGGGATGCATAGCACATGAGCTCTCACTGTTTGCTTTGCCAGTGCCAGGTCTTTAGCAGGGGAGACGAAGCTGCCTCCCAGAATGGTGCAAAGTCAGTAGCCTTAAGGAAAAGGGCAGGGATTTGGCTTATTCTGATAGCAACAATCCTTTCCCGGGGCTCTACCTGGATGTGATACAGATACACCTCCAGAAGGCTGCTCTGCCATATGCTGCCGGACTGCCCTAGGACATGTGCTGAGCTCAGAGGAGAGCAAAGCTGGCAGTGTCCCTCCCTTCCCAGCAATGGATGCACAGGGTTTGGCTGGATCTCTGCCACTTGCCCACATGGTTACACACGGTTATCTTTCTCCTTTGCAGCGCCTGCACTTGCTCAGAGTTGCCAGCACACCACCCCAGCAGAGCGGTGGCTCGGGCGGTGTTACACACGTATTGGCAGAGCGTGATGTCAAGTATCTCAAGGCGCTGCATCTCCTTAGGCTGCAGATTACACGATTCTGTGATATCAGAACACCCCAGAAACCTTATTAGATTGCTATGCCTCAAGTCAAAGTATTACTAGAAACTTAGCAGGGGGACTGTTTTCTAATGGAGGTCCTCTAAAATCCCCAGTTTTAGCACAGTGTCTTTTATAGTTGCTCAAAACACTGCACGGGCTACAGTTAGCTCTATCGTGATATGAACCAGGACGCATCTCCCATGCTACGGTGTTGGTAAGCTTCAGTGTATCATAACATATACAGCAACCCAAAGAAATGGAGCTGTCAAAGAAAGACTGCCAGTGAAGATGGTCTCTTAAAAGCTGGCTTAGAGTCATATTGGTCTGAGGCTGTACCGATGAAAGTCTTACCCTAAATTCCCTTCCGTGCTGGTGACCTCCAATGCCACATCATTCAAAGGACCTCATGTGGTGTAAATCCTTACTCACCCGTCGACTGTAGAACTGGAGACTGAGAACTGAATTTCAAACAGGCCTGATGTCTGCACCACTCTGACTTTCCCTAGAGCTGATGATGCTGAGCATCCCTGAGCCTGTATTCACGTGGTACAAGTCATTCACCCCATGCCTTGGTGCTTTATCTGAAAAATGATTAATTATTCTTAACTCACCTTTGTAAAGCCCAGAACTACTGGTGGCAAGAGCAGAGCATTATCATGGGCGAACAATCACTGACTACATAAGCTTTCATCACTTAACTTTAAAGTCAAGCTAAGCCTTTAATGCAAGCTGTTGCATTTCTGTATTTCTATTCATGTTTAATGACCTCGGTACTTGCTCTGTGTCTTTGATCTTGTGAGTCACGCATGGTTTTACTGTGGATGTATTTATTGGAAAGCCACTTTCTTCAGGGCCACATTTTTCACCTCTGCTGTGACCAGGTTGATACCATAGAGCACTTCGTGTAGGAGGCTTTCAAGTTCAAAGCTAGTCTTGCAAGGGCAGGGGGAAGCTGTGAAGTCCCAGCTAATTTTAGGCAATCATCACAGTGCTAATAGAGTAGGAAGAAATCAAGAGATTGCCCAGTGAAGAGAAAGCCCTTCCTAAAGCTTCTGAATATTATTTACTGGTGTGTCATTAAAAACTAAAATTGTGTTTGTGTGAGTGTGAGAATGATTAACCATTGGAACAAGCCATCCAGGGAGAAAATGGATGCTCCATCTGTGAGCTGCGCAGCGTGAGCCTGCGCGCCAGCCCACGGCCAGCCTGCCCAGGAACCTGTGCAGTGCCCAGGGCTCAGCCTGGGCACGTGGGGTGGCAAAAATCAGGAACACCAGTAAACAGCATCAGCATCCTTTCTGTCTCCTGGTGATCCACTCCTTCCTTTTGCTGTCTTACAACTCCCATTTTATCATACCTTATAAATACCAGCGCTGGCTTCTCTCAGAAATTTTAGCAGAAGTAGGGCTAAAATGGCTTTGTCATTAAAAAAATCCAAAGGGGGGGAAAACACAGGCAGGCTTAGAAGCCAGGGCTGAAGTCTGGGTGCTTTCTGACAGTGAGAGAAAGAGGAATGATTTAGTGGAATATTACCTCCCTCCGTCGAACCGCTCAATCTGTTCCCATCTGTCACCCGAGTGCTTGAAGGAGGGTGATGGAAAGGAAGCAGTTGAGTAGCTTGATAGTCAAGTAAATCAGCTGGGCTCTCTTTCTGCTCCTTCCCCCCCGGCCTTGCACACCAGCACCATGCAGCCGGTCTGCCAGCGCGCTGCAGGAGGGTGCAGAGGGGACGGTCCCCGCGGGCGCCACGGGTCGAGCTGCCCGGCAGCGAGCTCCGCAGAAGACATCTGGGTGTGGAGGAAGGCGGATGAACGCGCAGTATGTTCAGCCAAGCTGCAGTGTGACTAAAGGAGGAGAACAGGGCACCTGAGCCAAGGAGCCAGCAGCGCTGCATGCAGAGGTACAGCCTGGAGCCACGGCCTGAAGGAGAGGAGGGGCACGCTCTGGCCGAACATCACGACCGCATCCCGGCAGCGAGATCCCGGCAGCGAGACGACGGAAGCTGCAGAAGCAGGGCTCTGCAGGACCTGCCCACAGCCGGGCACGGACGTCTCTGGAATTTTTCCCAGTAGACCCTGAACACGTAGCCAGGCAGACTTTTCCTTACTCTTCGTTAATGCGATATCTGTCAGAGCATAAGTGCTGATGTAAACCAAACCCAAGTAATTGAAGGCTCTGTTGCAATGTGTGAAAGGTTTGTTAGCAACTTTGGTGAGCTCAAGGAAACCAGGGTGGAGGGTGAAATTATGACAACACAGCAGGCGGGAAGCTTTGCCATTGAATCGAAGGGGTGGGGGACCTTCCTGTCAAGGTTTCACCCACGTGAGAGAAGAAATTGGAGGGAAAAAATCTGCTAACTTGACAGGATGCAGTGAAATTTTTGGAAAGGCTGAGCACGCTTGCAGCTGCCTCGCCGGGACCTCTCCTTGGGCCAGCCGTTCTGGCAGGTCACAGAACCCACAGAGATGGGCTCTGCCGCAGCCTAACGGAGGGGCACACAGCGAGCGGCCTCAGCTTGGCACCCCCTGAAGCGAATAGCAGCTCTGCTCATTTGTGAACTCCCCGTAGCAAGAACTGCGTCCACCCGTTTGCGCTGAGAAAGAGCCCGCGAACACCCGCATGAAGCAACACAGAGCACACTCAGATGTACGAGCGAATAAGTAAATAAGGAGGGCTGGGTCCTGCTCGCTTAGCTGGAACCCGGCCATGTTTTCAGTCTGCTGCTGAGAGCTGTTACAGCCCTGGGGTTTTCAAAGCTGCATGGCTTTTAAAACCAGATTTAATCCCTTCCACGTGTTGCGATTTGGCGGCGGGGAGGCTCTGGAGGCCCGCACCGCGAAGCCGCCCTCCTTGCAGCGCGCTGGGCCCGCTCGGCCTCAGCCCTGTGCACCTGGAGGCCTCCCACCGCCCCGAGGGGCCCGAAGGCTGCCGTCCTCCGAGGCAGCGGGATCACGGGGAATTCTGCCCTGCCAAAGCGGCAGGAGGCAGCCTCCTGCCCTGGGCTGCTTCTGCACACGCTCAGGGCTCTCCTTGACAAATGACAGATGATTTGCTGTAAGTTTGATGTGTGTGTTAAACTCATCTCCATTCCTGTGCTCAGAAGCATTGATCAGTCTAACAGCTGTACCCTGCTGGTTTGGCATTTCATTTCTATCTAATAGAGAGAGGCACATTGATTTTGCTATTATCAAAATCCTCTTGTATTTGCACAGTCTTTTCTCTTCCTGCAATTTTCTAATTCCTTCTGGAAAGCATGTTACACATTGTCAAGATCAAATTCCTGAGACATCTTGTTTAAATCAAGGGACTCTTAGCACCTTCTGTTTCTTTTGAACATCCATCTGTGCAGTAATAACAAATCAGAGAGCTACTAGGGTGGGAGGGCATCCGTGAGGACCTCAGGCTGCAGCCCTGCTTGCTGGTACTGTACATCATTACAGCTCATTATGCTGACAAAGCAGACTAGCAAAGGGCCTCTTTATAAGGTATGTTACAGGATCTTCTCACATGCTAGAGTTACAAGACAATGAAAAACACAGGGTTTCCTGCCTATCTATACAGGCACGTGAATAAAACCACAAGCACTCCAACTCACTTACCTTGGAGTTGCCCCACATAGATACATGCTTTTCCTTTAAGCTTCCTCAGCCTGCAGCAGACCTTCCAGCATTGAGGTGCCCTCACTTCAATTATTCCTCCTGCACAACAGGGTTTGGTTAGGGTGACCTGTCTCCGTGGTAAGGACCTGCTCAGATCCAAGTCCGATTTGCCAAGTAGCCAGGAGAATTTGTTTTGTGTCACTCCTACAGTCAAAGACTTTGTAACATTTTTTTAAAAATGACAAAATTTCCCAGGGGGGAATTGTGGGCAGGAGGATGCAGATGACACCAAGATTCAGCTGGGTTTTCTCCAGCCCTCAGGCTTACAGGTGCATGCCTGCCCAGCCACCTGTGCCCCTGCAGACCAAAGTACCTCTCTTCACCTTCCCTAATAAGCACGTAATCAAATTAAGGCAGCAGCTTATATGGCGGTGTCCTTTCCTGCAATGGCTTTCTGCTAAGCCAAAATCTGTTGGTAAATGTGGGAATTCCTACAGTTTGGTGTGATATCATCATTATTCTGTAACATATCTGTAACATCAATATTAATATAATATTAAAAATTAATGCACATATTTGTATTAATAATTAATAATATTGCTCCAATATTAATAAAATTAAGCTAAGCATTAGCACAGATCTCCTAGGAGGAGCGAGTAAAGGAAAGCATTAAAGCCAGGCTCTCTATCGCTTCACAAGCTGTGTGTACTGCAGAATGAGACTTCTCCCCTTCACAAAGGTGTTTCTAGGGCTGCGGGAGTTTCGCACTCTTTTCTTGTCAGATTTCTCCTGCCCCCTTCTCTTCCTTGCAGGAACATGAGGAAGCTGTTCCTGGCCTGGGATTATCACTGGGGTGATGTTGAAGCAAACTGGGTAGCACAACAGTTTGAACAAAACCTTTAACAGCCGGGCTGGCCTGGAGCTGGCCACCTTTTCCGTCACTCACAGTGGGTAAAGTATCCCTCAAGGCAAAAGCTTGCTTGAGGGAAAAGCAGAGGGACACACATGGCTGTTTATATTCCAAAATAATTCTCGTGGTCACTGATTTACCTGTTATCACTGTAAAGCGAAGTTAAAGGGCTTTTTTGTTCCCTCCACTGCAGAAAGAAATTAAAGGCACTTCACAGGTGTGCTTGGCTTAGGAAGTCTGCCCTGGGATGGGAGAAAAGATCATAGATTAGGGCAGAATCTGGTAAGGAAATGGGACACAAAAGCTTAATCTTCCTTCCAAAATGATCTCTCAGATCAATTAACCTTCACTGTGAGCTTCAACTGATGAGAATTAAATTACTGAAAAGGGAACCGTGGTAACAGTTGTCGCCCAGTGACTGGAATGGGGTTGTAGGACAGGCAGGCTTTGCCTTCAGCTCTTCTGTGTCAGCAGCTGCAGGCAGGGCGGCCATGACAGGGAGGGTGGGAGAAGCCCATCGAGGACAGAAATGGGACAGCATCTCTCAGAGAAACACCTGCCTAATGCCCTCACCGGGACAGTCTGCAGGGCATGAGCACTCCGACCTCCTGTCCATAGAGTGAACTTTTCTCTGTCTTAATGGGGGCTCTTCTCATTACCCGGATAAATGCCTGATACCACAAGTTAATTGGCTTGAATTACAACTACAAAGTCGCTCTGCTCTTGTATGATAAACTCTCCTAGCTGCTCGGCTTGGCAGGTCTAAGGCAGTCATCAGATGTAATTGCCTACTCACTCGCACTGATATAAACCAGGATTATTACCTTCAGTGGAGTCACTGGTGATTTATGCCCGTGGAAGAGTGGAAGATGAGGAGCAGGGCTGGTGTCTTCTACTGCGTTTTATTGTTTTGAACACCATGACAATGTGCTTTGGTGGAGACGAATAGAACAAGAGACAGAACACATGCACATTTGAGCTGCTTCTGTCTTCATTCTTGTTTTTCCCTCTGAGTGCGGATTGAAGCCCATGATGATACTAAGCAAGTTTTATACCGATACAAGAGGACAGAAAAGCAACACTCAGGCTCTTGCTCGGTTCTTCCTCTGCAGACTCACACTATGTGGGTGCAGGGGGTATTGGGGGAGCCCCACTATTGAGTGACAGTGGTAGAATCAGGTTTTGGTTTTGATTCTAAATCCAGGTTAAGGGCTCTCTGCAGTGCTCCCAGGTCTCTGCATTAGCATTGGAATGACTTGTTTTTTCAACAGCAAATCCAGCCCTTTGAGTTAAGAGCAAACACCCTCCCTAATCATCTCCTCATATCAGTATCTAATTTCAAAGTCAGGTCCAGCTTTCCGGAGTGCATCCAGTCCTGAAGAACATCCCTTGCAAATATCCCCCCTGCAAAATAGGCGTGAGCTGAGCCCCTCTAAGAGTTCTGATCTCATACTGGGGCAGATGCTTTGCACCTGACCACATTAATGCAAACCACCTTTTTTTTTTTTTTTTTAATAGGACTGAAGCCTACTGCCCCTTGCACATCTGCTCTATCACCAGTGCAGAGGGTAAAGCAAAATGTATAAGCTTCAGAACAGGAGTCCTGGTCTTGGGCTGCTTTGAGTTGGGAGGATGCAATCCTATCTATCCAGACACCTGTTTTTCTAATGCTTGCAAGATCAAAAAGGATCTGGCAAAACAGCAGCTACAGTGGTTCCTTTCTGTCTCTTTGGAGAAGCTGTGGAGCCCAGTGTCAGGTGAAAGGTAAACTTGTTGGGACATTTCTCATCTTCTCTAAGTAATACAGGTGTTTGATTTAATATAAGCATGCTAATTTTTCAATCCCCCATCATTATCAGCAGCAAAAGCTCTGATTGTTGGAAGATGAATGACTTCACTTTTCCAGTTTCAGAATATGTTTGCATGTCTGAGAGCAAAAAATGTGTGAAGCTCACACAAACTGTTAGAATTCCAGCTACAGGGACTGGCAAGTAAATATGAAGTTGCATGGTATTTCATAGAAAACCCACAAACTACATGTTTGACAGGCTAAAGTTGATCCTTTGAGGCATGTGCCAAGAAAAACCTCTCATATGAGCTCCACCAGTATTCCCTATCATCTACATCCAATAGCGCAGTTTGGTTGAAGCATTCGTGCCTCTTAAACTGCTGAGCTTCCCTAAAAGCAGCCAGAGGCATATAATCTTTTACTAAGCTATCTGTAAGGAGCTCTGCTAGCTTGGGTGAATCAGGTATGTGATTACAGATTACACTGAACAAAAATTGAAAACCACAATGACAAAATAATATTATAATATTAAAATAAATCAAATAATATACTGCCATTATTCTGATACAGAATTTTTACACAGCAAATTCATACATATACAAGAAGTCAGGCAGCCCATTACAATAAACTTCAGGGTTCCTTTTTTAATATAAACTACATCTTAATACATAGTTTGAGATGATCAGGTAGTTTTACACCAACTCAAGTAACAACAACTTTTCCTCAACGTAGAATACTAAAATAACAAAACCTTTTAATGCTTTAAATATTGAAATGCTTTGGTTCCATCTGCCACTTTTTAAAAGTGTAAAATCTACATCTATTGGTTAAACTTTTAACATAGAGATGTGCCTAACTTACAAATACAGTTATATTAATAAAGAAATGAAATGTAACGTAAATACAGGTTTTTGGCAATCGTCATATGCTTCACACCATATAATTATTCAAATCTCAGTTTGATTCAGGCATTTCAAAGTGTAAAACCAGGTCCAAAATTTTCCAAAGCTGACAATAATCTTGGATGTTTTCATTCTGGGGTTAAGCTGGAACCATGAAGACAACAGGACCATCCAGCAATTGAGCTCCTGCCCTCAGAAAACAGTATCATGTTAGCAAATCTCATTTTTCCCACCCTAAAACAAAAGCACCCATCACCGTGAATCCCTTAGAAAACCTTGACCGCTACAGCACAGTATCGCGTCTTCAGTTTTGATGTTGGTGAGGCAGGAAAGTGTGTGAGGGGGTTTTCCTGGCAAGTACCTTGTTCATGACAACAACACGAAAAAGAATACATCGAGTGGCTCTTTCTCGCGCAGAACAGCTCCTGCTAAAAAAAGACGTCTTCTTTTCTGAAGTCGGGCAAACATCTGAACTTGCTGGGAGAAGTCCGTGCGCAGGCCAGGCTGGGGAGGCAGGGGCAGGTGTGGTGCATCCTCCGCCCCGGGAAGGGCACCTGGGCACAAAGAGCGCGGGCGTCAGGGTTGGGGGCACGGCAGCGGCAGTGCCGGGGGGTGGGCTCGGACCGCGTGTGGGTACAGAGGAGCCGCCGCCGCCCTCCGTGCCAGGAGGGGCCCTCGAGCTGCAGCACGGGGCAGGACAGCAGCGGGCAGGGCTAACCCCAGTGCCTTTCCCCGCCAAGCCACCGCTAAGAGCGGGATGCAACAGCCCATGCTGCTGTGTAAATCTGCGGCTGTGGCACATGTTCTGCATTCACCCCGGTCTGTTAAGGAGTCTGTTGTGAAACTGCACTGGCCTTTAGCACAGGCTTTGCGGTGTTCCCTGTACTGGGGTGTCTGCTTGCTCAGGGTAGAGCCCTGCTCTCCTGGCTGTCCCATGGCAGGGAGCAGCCTGCTGCTGCCCAGCAGGACGCGGGACTGCAGGACCCCGCAGTGACTGGGGCGGGGGTCTCAGGAGGTCGCCCTGCCCAGCCACCCTTGGGGCAGGACCCCCTCGCCACGGCACCGCTTGCTTGTCCCAGCCCAACCTCAGCCAGCCACGTGGCGTTGCAGGGAACGCACATACGAACTGCATTAAATAAATGGAATTGTGCTGCGGCGTGCACGTGCGCTGACATTCTGTGATAACTTGATCCCAGGCTCTGTCTTGTACACGAGCTTTGACCCCGCCAGCACGAGCTGAGCTGAGCAGAACGACATGGCTGGATCTGTATTGCTGTGCCCGTGATCAGCAGGACGTGGTAAGAGGTACAAAGCCACCACTGGCTGCCAGCCGGGCACACAGCCCTAATTCCCTCATTTCCTGATTTCTGGGTGTTTTGAGCCCACACTTTTAATATGTTGAGGTTGCTTTGTTGTTGTGCTTTGTTCTCCCTTTAAGGAGGTCAAAGGGAGAAAGTCCCACAGGATCCCCGTGTGTCATGCCAAGGTCCTCTGGCCAGCACCAGCTCCTGCCCAGCACCCTCTGGAGAGGAGCCCAGAGCGAGGGATGCCACTGGCTTTCCTGTGCCACCCGTCCCGATGCCTCCACACAAGCACAGAGGTCACCGGCCATGGAGCCGGGAACTCTTCACGGGAACCGCACCTTTCGGGTGCCCACGCACATTGCTGCAGAAAAGCCTAAAATCTCAGCTTCTCGTGCTGGCACGGCTGACTCAGAGGTGCCTCCGACAGCTGAAGGGATTTATTCGAAGCCTTACATTCACTGCAAGGAAATGTTTCTCTCAGAGGGAGTCCCACGCTGGAGATGCGGCTCCGTGACACAACTGGCTGGGGACAGGGAGTGGGTGGCAGCTCCGCAGGATGGGGTGCTTTGCCCTGCCACCTGCCCGGCTCTGGGTTTTGATGAGCAATGAGGTGATGGGAGTTTGGAAGTGACAAGGAGACAAGGGAGGGGCGCGGGGGCTACGTGCAAGGTGCTCAATGGCAGTGAAGCCCCCCCGTGCTGCCAGCTCTGTCTGCGGACCTGCCAACTCTCACCTGCCTGCAAACCCTGCCTGTGCGATGCCAAGAGAGATTTTTTTTAAACGGCATTGAGCCAACGCCATCTAGTTGCTGAGATGGAAAGCAGGAGGTGGAAAGCCAACCACCAGCCATCTGCTCCAGGGGACCTCCCTGGAGGTCCCCGAGGTGGTGGTGGGGCCGTGGGGCCACCACTGGTCGGAGAGCCAAGCCCTGCCCCACACCCGTGCTTTCTCCTTAAAGCTGTCCCGCTGAGGGCCACAATTCTGCAGGGAGGGGAGCACAGGGTCCTAACCAGGATGGAGGTGGGAGCTCTGGAGCTTGAGGGGTCTGTTGCCTTTATCCCCACCAGGGATAAAGATGCTGTTATTTTCTGCGCTACCTGAAAGGCTCTTCTGGCTCAGCGAGCTGACGCGGGACAGCCCCTGCCCAGGAGAGCACAAGGCTCCCACCAGCACTAATTGCCATTCCGTTTACACAGGGAGAGGGAGAGTGCAAATTCAATGGCACAGCAACACGGGCCAAGGCCGAACTGGTGATGCCTGCTCTGTGCCTGGCCTGTAGGCAAAGGAAAGGTGTTGCTGGTCAGGGCAATCGGTCTCCCAGCTGCCCCCCCCCAAATATTTAGGGGAGAGAAACTGTTGAGCAAACTCTCCACCCTTAAAAATATGTAATTTCACATGTAAATCAATTTGTTTTGTGTTTGTCATGAAGAGCAGTGGGGTGAGGAATCTAAATCTAAAATTAACCTCATAAAGCTTATAACACCAGTGACTGTGACCATACGCCTGGGGTGGACAGGCATCTTCCCTGATTGTAATTATGCAGACAATTAGCCTAAACTATATCAGACAGTATAAATTATCATGCAATAGCAATAAGCTCATAAAACAAACAAACAAACAACAACAACAACAAAACCCAGAGGATAATTTCTGTTATCCTGAGACCCCTGTTAATGTAAAGAGCCCTTACAAGGAAGACCCACATTGTAAGGTAAAAATGAGAATTTGGCCCCCAATACCACAGTAGAAGATTTAAAAATTTAATTGTAATGGAACAGAGCCTTGCACTTCCTAAAACTGTGAAAATAAACTACAGAATCAGAGCTGAGAAGCCAGGCATTGAAGGAAACAGTGAAAGAGGCAGCTAACTAACTGCACAGTTCTAAACTAAATTTACTGCCCTGATATCTTTCACTTTGGAGGCTCTTGGGCCATGCTCTTCCACGAGGATGGCTCTGAAGACCACCAGGTTCTCAAGCTGCTTGGTAACATCCCATTCAGTCTTTTGCATATAGATTGTATTATTTATAAGTAAACAGCCTTCTTTATAGTACACAAAATATACATACTTACATGTCCTTAAATAAATGCATTTGTTAATATCATATTAATAATATAGTATATCATAATAATTTACTAATATACAACTAGTGTTGTGTATACATCTGTATACAAGTACAGGTATATACACACACGTATTTGAAATTCATATAGAAGTGACTACAAGTGACAAGAGCCCTTGGTGAGATTTCTCCTGCCCAAGTTTTCTTTCTTTTTGTCTCAACACCTTCTCAACAGCCTTGGAAGGCACCAGCGGCTGTTGGCCCCGGGAGCGCAGCGTGCCATTGCTGCTCGAAGGCAGGGACAGTGCTGCAGTGCTGCACCAGGCGTCCCAACACCGGCTGGTGACGTGTCTATGACTGTGACAGGATCTTGTTCAGATCCACAGAGCTCAGCAGCTCACGTACTTGAGCAGGGTTTTGCTCAGGAGCTGCTCAGGATGTTTCAGATCGTGTAATGTAGCAAAACAGCAAGAACAAACTAATAAGAAAACAAATGGAAAAGTGTGTAGTATTCTCTTCAGAATAATTCTGACAGTAATACATTTCCTTATGTATGTACCTTCAGCGCTATTTCCATAAAGATGCAAATGGCTGGGTATTGCAATGCACACGATGCTTCCCTGCGTTCTCACCGCCTATAACTTTCATGCAATGTGACGTACAGGGCAGTATATTCGTGTTTGCTTCTGCCCAGCCAGCTGCAGTCCCACAGCCCCCAGGGACGTACTCACTCGGTGACTCAAAGGATGGCACTCCTCTCCCAGATTTCCCATCGGTGTGCACATTCGCAGGCTGCGGATCCACAGGCTAACTGCACAGCACATCCCTCCTCCGCACTGCTGATCCCTGTCACAGGCCTGCAGTTCAACGAAGTGTTATGCAAACAAAATAGACAATAAATACCTTCTACAAATAGGACGGATCAGGTGCCTCACAACTACCTCTGACACCCCACAGGCTATCACCGCTCGTTAAGGCTGAATAACAAGATCTGAAGAGGACGTGCAGGCTCCTGGCACCTTTCAGAGTTAAGCCCAGTTGTGTTTAAAGCCAAAACCACAGAGAGAGGATCAGACCAGGACTGTCAATGACTTGCAGTCCCAGTTTCTCAGCACTGACGGATCACAGCCCGTGCCACTCTGCTTTCCCAGACGGGAGCCTAAGTGAGAGCTCAGGTGGGTGGAAGGACCCGGGGCACCAAACCTTTAGGAATCCTGTCTTGCACAGAAGCTAAGATATGAAATTATCCATGAGTTTAAAGGCTTTCAGATAACTATTCCATCTACCTTCTTTTTATAATATCTCATGGTTGAGTGCCTTCAAATGCAAGAATGCTTGATAGTTCCAATAGCAAACTCCAAGAGGAAGTAGATAAAATATAAGTTTAAATAGGGATTCTGCGGTTGTTACCTAAAATTACATGAGGTCTCAAATGTGTAACAGAAAAAGCCTTGTGTAAGTGTCCACACCCAAGAAAATGCTACTGTGGAGGCACTCACCCTGCAAGGGAGAAATAAAAATTTCAGCCACTTATCCAATACACTTTGTGGCATACATAAGCACAAAACAAAATACAAACCGTTGGGTATATTTCAAAAACCAGAAACCATGAAGAGCAATTGATGTATTTGGGTTTGGAAAAGGTTACTGTATGGCTTTTGCTTATTTTTTTAACCCAAAGATTATCAGACCTTTTATTATATGGACTTAATGCAAAAGCTAGTCTCCTTTCTTCAATCCGAAATTCCATTAGGTAAAGGTTCTGATTACACCCCAAAAGTAAGCTTAGTTAACTCACTGCTCTTTTCGTGTCTGGCAGCAGGACTGATAGAAAGGCACTGGTCAGCAGTACATAACCAGGCAACTTCTAAAAATGTGCATAAAAGATGATACCGGCTCTGAGGAAGACTGCGTATCAGAACAAATATTCACTTGAGGAAAAACGCTTACAGGTCTCACTTTGGGATTTGTGTAATAAACGCCACTGGACTGTACTCTGCTGGGTAGGCATTACACTATTTCAAATAGCAAAGCCAGGTCAAAATACATATTTACAGATCGGCTAGTAATTTAGGAAAAAGCTGTTGCATTAGTGTCAAGCCACTAAATAGTGCATGTAACCCAAATGGTCAGCACTCCTCCTGAACACACATTTAATGAAGTAAACAGCTCTGTGCTGCAAGTGAGCCCAAGCACACAGCGTATTTACTTAAAAGAGTAATATGGCCATAAAACTACCATTGCGGCCTTCCAGGGAGATAATGTTTACTTTCTAACCTCTTTCTCTCTCTCTCAAATAATAATAATAATAATATAAAAAAACCTTCTGATGGTCTGAGTTCGCCCTAGTCACAAATACTGCAGGTCCAGTGATTTTGGACTTGTTGGTTTGCTCACAGCAGAGCAGTGCACAGGGTGCAAAACCATCGGGGGAGAGGCAGCACAGGGGACCTAAAACCCCGTGTTGAACGTTGTTTCATTTTAAAACTCACACATGTATGCATCTGGCAGAACTTTTAAGGTTCCCCTTCCAAACATGTATGACAAGCTATCAAAATATTTGTGCCACGTGCTACTGCCCACACCTTAACTCCAATGTGTGTTTGACACCGATTCTCCTAACGCGCACAGGACGCAACACGAAGGACATTCCTCTTCAGCACCCCATTTAACACAATTTTGTGGAAAATGCAGCCTGAGCAAAAAGTCCCTGGTGAAATGCCGGCTCCAAGGCCAACTGAAGTCAGCACGTGAACCGCTACAGAAGTGAGGAAGGTTTGAATCAAGTCCTTAAATTGCAAAGGAAACGCAGTTTCAGTCTCAGAGAATGTGGACAGGAACACCTACGTCAGCTTCCACCTGAGGTTTGCCTCTTCCTTCAGAAGCCAAAAATGCATCAAAGTGGTTTAAGGAGAAATACATTGCAATAGTTAATAAAGTAACATTTTCTAATTCTAATCTATTTTTACTTTTTGAATACATTTTGTCTTTAATCTATTATTCAGTGCTTCACAATTACTTTGCTTAACTTGTTAATTATATTTTAAAGCTGTAGCCACAACTTTAATAAGAGACTTCTATAAACCGGTTCTCCATTGCTCGAAATATTTCTGTTTAAAAGGAACCTCAGATTCTCAATTGTTAAAAGATTCCTTCACACTCCCTCCTCTGAAAATTCTGTCAGTCCTGGGAACTGATCTGACATCCAGAGAAATGCCTATGAGCCATTTCATGGGCTTCAGGGAGCTCTGGACTGGGAGCCTGGACCGCCAGGGAGTAACCCACTGCCGCGAGTACAACTTCTGATGGTTACAAAAGACATGTAAGCTCTCACAAGAATGCAAGCGCTGGGTTATTAATCCAAAGCAAACACGAAAAAAATCATTTTATTTAAGAGTGATGCAATGCTTTGGGTTAAATAACGTCTTTGGAAAAAAAATATTTTCACAACCAAAGTAAATCTCAAGCCTAAAAACAACAACAACAGCAGAGGACTCATTTGCAATGGGTGGCTATTGAGGAAAAAAAGCAGCACAGTCATACTGGGGGGGGGTGG
>VXAL01009934.1:80993-254625 GCA_013399475.1 Chauna torquata
GGAATGGCACGGAATGGCGCGGCACGGGGCGGCGCGGCACGTCGGGGGGCAGCCCGCGGCACGTCGGGGGCGTCCCGCAGGATGCAGGGGGCACCGCGTGGCGCGTCTCGGGGTGGGGGGACGATGACGACGACGAGAGCATGCAGCGTGTCAGGGGCATCGCGCAGTGGGTCTGGGGGACGTCCCACGGCAGCTGGGGGACATCCCAGGGCTGCTCAGGGGCGTCCTGCAAAATGTAGGGGGCACCAGGAAGTGGGTCTGGGGGGGACATCCCAGGGAACATCCTGCTAAATGAAGGGCACATCACACAGCAGGTCTGGGGGGGGACCCTGCAGCAGGTGGGGGGACCCTGTGGCAGGTGAGGGCACATCCCACAGCGGCTGGTGCCAGCCTGCGGGTCTGTCTCCACTCCAGTGCCCCTGCCCCTCTGCTTGTGCCCCTGGCCTGGAGCAGGCTCTGCTGTTCTGCCGGCCCCAACCCCGATTTCCCCCTGCTCCCTTCCACGAACGGGAACTGTAGCCCCCAGGCTGGCCTCCAGCGAGCCCCAGCAACACGGTGGGCATGCCCGTTTTGGGGGGATGCGCAGTCTGCGCCTCATCTAGGCTCAGGCAGAGGAGCATTGACCCAAATTCACCCCACAGGCCCTCTAAGAGTTGAATCAACCCCAGTTAGCCCAACAAGTGCCAACACTGAGGAAAAAAGAAGCATTTTTGTGCACTTCTTCACCTTAGTCCTTAGTGGATCTGTGTGAGCATCAGGGCGCTCTGGAGCCCAAATCCCCCTTGAAGTCCTGCACCCCTCCTGCCTGTGCTTCTCCCTGGAGCCGCGGGCAGCCCCTGCCCCTGCCCAGCCCTCCTGGCTGCCGCAGCCCCAGGGACACAGGGGGGAGAGCAGCTTCCCCGGCAGGGCCGGCTCCCACCTGGCCCTAGCTCTCTGGGGAAGAGGTGGGAGGAGCGGGGTGGGGGGAGCTGGGACCCCCATGCACCGTTCACTCCTTCCAGCCCTAACACCAGGCCACGGGCTGAGCATCTCAACGGGCTCCCAAAGTTTAAGGACTAACGGTGCTATCTTTGGGAACCTCTGTCTCCTCTGGAGAGAGGACATCAGAGCCCAGTGACAGTCAGTAAAACTTTCAGAATCAGTGAAACGTCCAGAGTTCCCTTCCGTGTCTGTTTTCCTTTGTCTCCATTTTCTTTTCCTTGCTTTTTCAGCTCTCTATGCTTACTTCTTTTCACCTTTCCTCCCTCTCCTTATTCCATTTCTGTCCCTTTTTCTGCCTCTGTGTCACCACCTTGCTCCATCTTACCCGTTCCTCCCTGCCACCCCCCCACTCCGGTTTGCCCCGTTCTCACACGTAGGTCCCTGTTTTCTCAGATTTTTCAAATTCTCTTTTTCCAAACAGGAAGGCTGAGTCTTTGCAGAGCCTGTATTTACATGATTCCTGAAACAGTCTCATTCTTTGGCTGAAGTGAGGCTAAGCACAGCTGAAGGGGAGCATATAACGCACTTATTGTCTTGGCGAAACCCTGCTTAGTCCAATTCTGGTCGGGAGCTGTCGGGTCGATTTGTTAGACGGCATCCCCTGAGGGGGTCGGTCTGTCTGGCACTGTTTTCATTACAGACGTGGCCTTTTTGGTGCTCGTGGCTATTTCGTAAAAGTGCTCTCAAGACAAATACGGTCTGAGTAAATAGAGTCTTACTCCAAGGATGCTTTAAAAGCAAATTGGGATAGGCCAATTTTGACGCACAAGTATTAAAAATAACAGGGACGGATCCTTAGCTGTTGTAAACCTGTGTGGCTGGCTTGATGCATCGCCAGTTTAAACCAACTGAAGGGACTTGCATGTTTTAATTCTTATTTTTATGCTGGAAACAAAAAATAAAATATAAAACATGAATTATTATTTTCATAATCCCCAGGTGCTTAGAACTTGGAACAAAACAAAAACAAATGATCATTTTCAGCTGTGAACCTCCTGATCCTTCAAAAACACTGCAGAATCAAGGTGAGTTAAAAAAGGGGGAAGTGAGGGATTTTGTGCAGTTTTATCTGGAGGCAGTCATTTCTTGTAAAAGCCATTTTACCTGAAAGGGGTGATTTATGAACAGTAGCCAGCTGTCAGCCCGGAAGGTCAATATTGCACCCCGAGACGGGTACACTATGGACTTACTAACATCCACCATAACGCCAATGTTCTTACCGCCAACACGCACTAGAGCTGCTCTGCTATTAGAAAAGGTCTTACACAGCTGTATGGCCTGTAGGTGATTACAAAATTGTAATGAAAAATAAGTCAAATTAAATGGTTGGTGTTCTAAAAAAATCAAAGCATAGGAGGTGAATCTCTGAATTCCAGTGCCGTTACCTCGTAGATAATTGTCCAATTACAAAAGTAATGAAAATACACAAAAAATCTTAACTGTAAACCTTTACACTGCTCATTTCACGAATGCACCAGCTTTTCGGAACCCATTTTATTTCTTTTGATCCACTTTGAAGGACAACCGCATGTTAGTTTCCTCAGCGTCAAAGTTTTTGTACAGTTGGTTTATTACTGAACCACTTCATTCTGAAACGTGTAACATTTCTCTCAATATTTGTTTCTATCTTTGCTGGAGCAACAACAAAAATGCCCCAGCATGCACGCGGGGACACACATGACAGACAATGCGGTGTGTAACCCAGGGTAGTGCGGGAGCAGCTTTCCAGCCTCTCTGTTAACGTTATCACAGTTAACACAGCTGTCTTCCCCATTCCTCTGGGCAGATACTTTTCCAGGTGATGTCTGCGTTATCACCCAGTGTAAGTGAACCAGCCCACCCGGCAGGTGCAGCAGCGGGCAGGGCAGTCGCCCCGTAGGCAGGGCTTCAGTGGCGTTACGCCTTTGGCTGTGCTCGGGAAGGGTTAGGTTTCACCCAGGAGAAGGAACCCAAGAAGTCCCACTTCCAGATTCCCTTCACAAACGCACCGAACATCTTCTACCGTAAAGACTCAAATATCAGAATCAGGAAATACCATTCTAAATTAACCACGATACTTCAGGTTTGACACAGTAAGTTAATGATCACCTATAAGTCCTCAGCTGCTTTAAGAACCCAGAGTGAAATACCTATTTTTAGCTTTCAATGCGGTTGGTAGCTCTCTCTAATTCTTCTCAAAGCCTCAATTTTACTGAAAGCTAACTGTCTGTGAGCAGGCATTCAAATAATTATTTGGCCTATTCAAGTGATAATGCACTACAGAGTTTACAGATTTTTGAAGACTAAGACTGTGAATAAACCAGCTATCTAAAAAGACAATTTTCTCACAAAAGAAATGAGGAAAAGCATATAATGTGAGACAGGAGAATTAACTTCTTTTCCTAAAAACTCTCTTAATAACAACAGTATCTAATTTGTTTAATCTTTCAAAAAATCTTTCAAAATGTGTCAAACGATGCTCTAAATTCAGCCAAGCAGTGCAAGTTTGCTGACTCCGGTATGGGAGGAATATCGTCATCTGTACCAGACGCCTATATGGATCGGTACAGGGCTACGAACAGCGTTCCCTAGGACTGTAAGCTCAGTTTTTCCCCAGAGAAAGACGCTCCAGCAGGGCACGCTGATGCTGAGAGGTGCAGCCACACTTTTGTTCTCATGACTTTTTCAGCCCATCCTTGGTTTCATTTAAATAGAGCCCTACAAATAAGCAATGCTTTCACAATTAATTGAGACAGAACAACTCCCCTCTGCCATAAATGTTTCTTATTAAACTAGAAAATTAAAAAGAGTATGTTCGACCAAAATGAAGCAAAATTTTGTTTAAGTAAGGAGAATGAAGAGCTGTGAAGGCGGTAAGCCCTCCTTGTTCCTCAGTAACTTAGGGGTTAATGAATACACCCAAGGCATGGAAGACCTCAAGTCGCTTGTCTTCAGTGCCTGGAATAACCTGAACACACGGTTCATTCAAGAACGTCCTCGTTTCTAAGCTGTAACCTGGGTTGAGATGCTGTCCTTCTCTCACCTGCCATTTCTGCTTTATGTCTAAAATTAGCGTCCAGCAGAGCAGGGGCTCACCAGCTCATCCCCTTAGCAGGCAGCTGGCCCGAGACCCTTCTCAGTCTTCTGTCCTCAGTCTTGCGGACTGTCCAGATGGTGGAAGAGGCCCCTTTCTGCGTGTGTGGGCACTAATTTGGGTCCCCAGCCTCTACCCAACTACCAGTCTTCATTAAGTTTTCTGTAACTTATTATTAAGTTGCAAAGATTTTTTAAAATTATTTCTAAGTTTTCTGCCACACTCTGATGTGACTGAAGTTGGCCAACATCTCCACGAGCTACCAGCAGCAGGATGGCTGAGAAACAGAGGCTTCGTGCCCGCAACTCTCACTGAGGCTCTAAAACCCAGCTGGATCTGCAGTGTAAACTGCTTAGCAAGTCTGGGCACCCACAGGTGTGATTTTAGATTGTATACACAGCCATTTGCGTAATGGTATAACATAAAGAGAACGAAGGGTAATTTAGACTACTATACGCAATCTGCCATGACGCAGGGAGGCCGTCTCACATCCGTATCGTCGTTGCCTTCGGATACGTCCGTGGAGGCTGCTGCCTGCACGGACTTGCGTACAGGTCTGCGAGGTCAGCGCGTGGCTGCCCATACGGTGTGCGGGTCACAGGCGAGGAGCAAGCGTGGAGGGCAGCAGCAAGTCCCCCGGCTGTGCGAGGAACAAGAAGCTGGTCACCAGGAACAGGACAGTTTGCCATCCGCGGGTCAGCGTGAGCCACGACTGTCTTTTTTTCGTGATTGCCACACCACAGGCTTGCTTCTGGCCTCTTCTGACATCGAATGAACTAATAGATTAAAAAAAAAAACAGGTCTCAAGAGTTTTGCAAATTTTAGGATTAGAAGGGGCCCTGTGGTCTGAATTCCTACTAAAGCACTCCATAAATTTCGTATGTGAATCCTAAACACAGAGACAGAACTTGTTTTTCGAACCAGAACATATCTCAAGAGAAATCAAGCCTTGACTTAATGAAGAATTTGCCACTTCCCTTGGCAAACAGCTCCAACTCTTCAAACCTCATTTCCTGGCTGAATTTCACTGATTTGGACCAGTGGATGACATCACGCCCTCGGATATCAGGAATTTCCACCTTCTGCAAGTAATTATAAGCTGGGAAGAAATTCCACAACACCTGTGTATTGATGAGTCCTCTCTTTTCTCTCGCTTCGAAGCCACATTTTTGTCACCATCAGATTATTCTTGCAGCTCATCTCCAAGCCCTTTCCAATACATCCACAAACTTTCTAAAGTTAATGGCATTACTTCAGGAATCTCCTCACTCCATAAGAATAGCCACAGAGCTCCACTCTTAGTTATGTATTCTTGCAGACCAAGCAAACTATGAGCATATAAACAGAAACAGCCTTGTGGATACACGAGTAAAATGAGAGCTGAAAAAATCATTCGCAACAAAAAAGCGTGTAGAAATGTTTTCATTTCTGAGGTCAGACAAGAATAGTTGTAATGAGTTGCTGTTCTAGCGGTATGTTCCTAGCACTCCTTGTGTCTCATTATGCTGCTTTTCAGTGCCGTTGTCATAGCAGTCTACAAAGAACCTTGTGTAAGAAATAAGATGAAGGTTCTGCAGTATGTTGAAAAAGAGCATTTAACAGAGAAGTGCTAATGTTCCAGATTAGGGACTCTTGCTCCCTCACCCTGTACTGGATCATGTAACTGCATGAACCATTTTGATTGCAAAGTACATGTTCTCCCATCAGCTCAGAGAGATTAAAGTGGAATATTACGAAGTCTACTCATGAAACCATGGCATCGGTAGACCAAAAAAAAGCTGCAATCACACAAACAAAACTAACAATTTCTAGTTTTGCATGAAAAATGACTCCTTTGACTTATAGTCAGATTTTGTTTAGACTTTTGTGACTGCATTTGCACATTCCAGGGCAGCACAACTCCGAATGATTCAGCGGCAACTCTGGATTTATATGATGGGCAGGGACTCAATGTCTTTCTGTAATTTTCAGATATGTCTTTAAAAAATGTAGAATTTTTGCCAAGAAGATGCAGTATTGTTTTGGGGAGTTTGCTGGGCTTCAGGGAAACATTCTTTCAACCTTCGTTCTTCCTGCTGATTGGTTTTGGTAGGAAACTTCTTTGCTCTGAATGCACGCCAACACGGGTTAGGTGCTGCGAGCTGCGGGCAGGGACCCGGCTGGCGGAGCCACGCTCCCTCCCGGCAGCTTCATCGCGCGGAGAGAGGTCGTCGCTCACTGCGATGGACATACTGGGCTGTTGGGGGAGGAGCTGGAAATACTTCTATAGCCAAAGAACTGTACCAAAGGCAAGAACTGTGGGCGGGTTGTTCAGGAGGGCATCGTTGTGGCTCTGCTCCCCCCGAGGACGGGCTGTTCGTCACATGGCTGCAGCAACATACGTGCCGCTGCCCGCTGCGCTGCACAAGCATCCTCTGTGCCCTCATCGTGCAAACTGGCCGTAGTGCTGGAATGCTGCTAGTACCTGGCTTCCCAGCATCTCCAAGGGGACCAAGAAGAGGTCACTTGTTCACGTTTTATTTACTGTACTTTACTCAGGCGGTATGGCTTCCTCTGATTGCCTGTAGGGAGCAAGCAGAAACTTTTTTCTCCTTAGTACACAGTTTAGTTTCTGTTTTGGTTCTGCTGCTTTGCTTTTGCAGGGCTTTGCTGGAACGCGGTCTCTGCCAGGATACAGCGTGGGTTGTGCTCCTGCCCCTGTCAGCATGAACCTTTCGTGGGGCCCGGCTGCGCCAACGTCCCCATGCCAGCTCTGAGCGCAGGCACAGGGCAGGACCCAACCAACCAGCAATTTCACCCCGGGGTCCCTTGTCCTGCACCTTTGCTATGTCCTTCTGTCTGCATGAAGCATGCTATGGCTGTAGCTTTTCTCCTGCTGATTTGGGGTAGTTACGACAGGTGTCAGGTGGCAGGCATAGGGACATAGAGGCAGTAGTGCAGGTGGGACCATGGTTCTGTCCGTCCCGCTGGATGGGCAGTGCACCCCTGCTAGCGGGGGCTCAGCGGCTTCGTGGCCCTCCAGCCCTCCCTGCTGCTCTGAGCGTTGCTCGTCCAAGGCAGAAACACTGAGGACACATACATGGAAGATCTCACCCATTTTCTGCTCTGTCTCCCTTCTGCTCCACCACAAGATTTTTTTCTCTTACTGTCTCTCCCACTTTTCTCGTTTCCGTCCTTTTACCCTCTCCCCTGTACTTTGTGCTGCTTTGTCTTTCACTGCCACCACCACTAAAACACAGGTGTTCCCAGCTCGGCACAGCTGAGGGGCCTCCAGGACCTGCAGTACCACTGAATCCCTTTTTCTCCTTTTTACCCATAAGCAAGACTGCTATGAAAAGTGAAAATTCCAGTGAAATGGAGTGTTAGCAAAAAGGGTGCATGAAGAGCCCTATGGGGATGGCTGCAAACTGCTTCACCTCACCAGAGCCATCTCCAACATGGAAACTTCACTCACTGTTCTCCTAAATATGAACTTTGAAAATTTTAACATCCCTCTAGTGACATGCATTTCTGAGAATCCCAGAGCACTTAGTAAATTGTATTATCCTGAATTACTTCAGCTGTGGCTGGGGTGACAACTGGCAACCATTTCACTTCCCAGGCCCACATTAAAGAACAGCTTTGGATGAGAAAAGAAAAAAAAAAATCTTCCCTTGGCTTGGTGGTGGTTGGTTTTCAGTTCTTTATGTTGTTGTTAGGATGCAGAAAATAAAGTGCTAACATGGAGCTTAGATCTTCTCAGTTTATTGGTGCTATTCTAAGGGAAATCTATGGAGTCTGTCTCACCACCAAGACGTCAGCATCTTGCTCTTCTCTCTGAGCCAAATAGCAGGGGCCCTGGCAAGCAGCGGTGCAGGAGCAAGTGCTGCAGGGGCAAGGCGGGCACTGCTGGGCTGCCCTCCCACAGACACACTCCTGCTGGCTTGGGTGGGCGCTGCTGGGACCGAGAGGCTCCGGGGGACACCAGGGCAGGGGGAGGTGGCAGCGGGGAAGCCCCAGCTGCAAGTGCAGCTCCACACACCCACCCAGCTTTCGAGGGAAGAGCGTGACCTCCTGCATCACCTTCTACTGGCGAGATGCTACAAAGGACAAATTACCCAGCTCACCCTCCGGCTCCGGCTCTGATCTTCCGCCAGCTCACTTTCCACAGCCACTAGTGCAAAGGGCAGTTCATTGTTGCAGGAATTCATATTGGTCGCTTTTATGGTAAAGATCAAACGAAAACAAAACCCCAGCAACGTGGGCTGGTGTTGGCTCCCTGCCGCAGCGACGAGCGCTGTGCTGGGAAGACGCACTTCATCCCCTGAACAACTCACTATCTGGGGAGATGGAGCTGGACCGCAGATGGAGAGGAACACAGGGAGCAGAGGACGAGGGTCATTCAGCCACAGTCAGACCCATTTTGCTGACCAGGTTCACACGGTGCATTTTCCGCTTTTACTGACTATGCCCGAAGAGCAAAGCAAGCCAGGGGCACGTGGCCATGACATTTTCCATGCTGCTCTGCTTGCCAGAAGCCAACATCTCCTAGTATCAAAGGACCCTCGCTCCTGTGACCAGTGTCCCACAGAAAGAGCTTTGCCCGAAGGTACTATGGCTGTGGGCAATGGCTGAATGAGACCATAACATACTTTCTCGTTGCCTTGACAAGATACTTGCACTCTAGAGCTCTATTTTAACCCTGTGCTGGGGTAATACCAGCTGATGAAACACTGCTGGAAACCAGGCAAGCTACTATACTTGCAAAAACAAGTTTTCATACATGCGGTGGCATCATTAGGGCAAGCGGCCTTTTGCCCCAGGAGAGGGGCTGGGTGTTTGCCAGGAAACGTCTGCACTCTCACTCTAAAGGCTGGATTTTCAAGTGCTGTGTAGCAAATCCCTTCCTGGTACACCGCTATTTTTTGAAAATATGGTTTGAAAATACAAAAATAATCCAAAACATTCAAGATGCTCATGTTTTTTTAAATAGGGCCTCATCCAAAATCTATGGTCTGAAGATGGCCTGAAGCTGACTTCCACAGGTACAACGTGGGCAACCAGCAGGTTGTTGCTAGCAGAGAGCTGTAATTCACATTTTGTGAGTGTTGTTTCTTTTACATTACTATTAACTCAAATCATGTCCCATCTAATCTGGGAATTCCTTGGTGACCAATATGTTTCAGTACCATGACAGTCATGTGCAGCAGCAAGGAACAAGCTCATCACAGTTTCCTAAATTCATGCCACTGCGTGGTCCCTGGGGACAGCCTCATTTCCTAAAGCTGCTCCTCCCATGGCCAGCCCAAGTAGCAGATAAATCACAAACAGGTTTTATGACTGTCATGAGATGACCATTGCTCAGCCAGGCTTGTCTTGTGGGGCTGGAGGTTCCAGAGTCCTTTTTCTGAGAAGCACTGGGACATCTGCTCGAGGCCCCTCACCACGCAGCTGCATGAACAACTGGCCACCTTCAGACTTGCAGATGCACTGAGCACAACGGGCAGGTACTGCTCGGGCTCTTTCTAAAGCCAGCTCTTTCTAAACCCAGTTACTCAACTTCCTGCAGCAACGAAGCGTGACTACACTACAGATTAAGAAATATTTCCTTCAGTTTACCCTAAATCCCAGCCAGTGATGTAACCAGCAATTCCCTTCATTTTTGCATTGCCGAAAGCTGTGAAGAGCAGGAAGGCACGGGTTCTCAATGGACCGCTGGGATGTTCAAATCCCCTGTGAAACCTTTTCTGTTCTACCTATCTCAGTCCCCATCTGCACCTGCCATCACAGTGTCCTTGCACGCTTCGTCTCACCAAGGGTAGCAGTCAGCTCTGGGATGCTTCCAGCTCGTTTTGTTACCCTGTCTGAGATGACATTTTAAGCTGAGAGTGCTTTGCATTTAACTGGCATAATGTCAAGTGACTTACCTCTCATTGCCCATGCCGATCACTTGTTCAGTCAGAAACCTGCTAAACGGCTTGTTCACATAATTACGATAATTGCCTAGGAGAAAAGATCTTCCATTGTGTATCTTCCACTGAAGAAAATGCATAACTGCTAGCCTACACTGACCTTTTCCCGCTGTTTCCTTCTCATATGTGAATGGATGTTATTCGCTGAAACTTCCCCATGTCTGCTCCTTATTCTGCCCTTCCTGAGTACAGTTCGGTATGACATGGCCAGCGATTTGCACAGATTTGAAAAAAGAACTAGTAATTTTCATAGATGTGGATTTTACTTTTCCTTAGCTGCATAAACAGGATATTCTGTTCAAAATAAAGCTAAATGGAGCAACACATTCAATCACGGACATAATTTTGTCCAGCTGAATGGTCCTGTTTGCTTGATGTTAAACACTAACCTAGGGAAACACAAGGTGTGTGTTTCAGTAAATCAGGAACTTACTTAAAGAAATCACTTCATACATTATCATCTTTATCGGCATCTTAAACAACTTCCCCTACCAGAAAAGCTGCCCAGAACGAAGACGGGAAGAGAGAGCTTTGCCACAGCCAAGCCCTCACTTGAGTTCGCCCAGCAGCATCCAGGAATTAACTCTGCCTCCCCGGGGAGCTGGGGCTTTCCTTTGGCCTTAGGAGGGCTGCGCTTGTTTATGTTTCTGCCTCTAATCCAACACCAGCTGGAGAAGCTCTGGAGGGTTTCTGTGCACAAGGACAGGCTCAGCACCCCTCTCGCTGCCAGGACAGCAATGCCTGCAGAAGAAACGCTGGCTGCCTGCGCGGTGCCTGCAGCCCCGCTCTGCTGCGCCCGGACGGCTCTCCGTTGAAGCAGCTGAAGGCCATGCAGCGTCCTGGCATCCACATGCCTTCGGGAGACACCGAAATAGTCTCCGCAGGCAGAAGCGTGGCTGCAGCGCAGGGAAGCTTTTGAAGCTGGCATTACTGGCGTTGGAGCTGGTTTGAACTGCAGAGGGGAAGAGATACAAAAAGAAAAGGCTTTTATTCTGACAGTCAAGCTTAAGCCTGCCTTCACTGCAAGTGAAGTGTGAGCTTGAAACTTAAAGACAGGAAAATGAAAGGGCTGGATTCAGCGGACAGTCAGGTTGGGCTTGAGTTTGGCTGTCAGGGGAATAAAGCCTTTGAGAAAGAACAAACCCCCTCCTCAGCCATTCCCCCTGGTGGGACCAGCTTCACCAGCTTCAAAGGCTGGGCTGTGCCACCAAGGAGCCAGGGGCTGCCCCAGTGCCCGGCACCTTGCCTTGTTCCCCAGCCCTGCCCGGCCGCGTTGCTCCCCTTGGGGCACGCTTGCGGCAGCACTGGGTGCGGGTCAGTGCCTCCTCTCCTATGCTCGCCTGGGAAGCAATCGCCGTCTCTGCTTTGCTCCTCCAGCACCTGCTTCTGCACTTCCAGACCCGCCGGCGGTCCGGGTGCAGAGGGTGACCTCAGCATCACAGCTCACTTGATGGCCCACTGCAGCTCCAAAGGTAAAGGACCATTCAGAAAACGTGCATGTAGAGACAGCACATCGAATAGGCAAAGCTGGACGTCAAGAAAAAAAAGAAAGTAGCTCATAATTACTTGGGTTGTATTGCCTTTCCAAAGGGCATAACATTTTACGTGATTCATTAAGATCAGGGCCCCGGGTGTATTCGTGAAGGCTGTGCTAGTACAGAAATTAATCATCTGTAGGCGCAGTGCTGAGCTTTGATGGTGGCTCCCGTGCGGCCGCGCAGGCTGGCCCTCGGGGGACACCGAGGCGCTGGTGCTCAGCTCCCGGCCGCTCCAGCCTGCAGCGAGCCTCGAGGTACTTCTGTTGTCCCCTCCGCAGCCCTTGTGCTGTTTTAATAGCGACCAAAGCAGCTTAATTAGAAGGAAAGCGCTGAACTACTGCTGCTGTCATCTCGCTTGCGGGTATTTTTGGTCCCAGTCCCCCACAGCTGGTGCTTCTCGGTAACGGCCAGGATGGGATCACCCAGGCAGCGGATAGGATGCGCTGGCCTGGTCGGCGGTCGAGATTGGGTCCGGAGGCTGCTGGTCCTTCCGCGAGCTGGACCGTGGCAGGAACAGGTGCTGCCTTGGGCACGGGGCCGCATCCAGGCAGGGGCAAGTGTGCGTCCGGGCTGCGGAATGCTGCACGTGGGACACAGAACGTGCCCAGCTCTGCACCCTGAGCAGCACACGGGCCCTTCCTGACATGGTATCTAGTCACGTCTGCGGGAAACTGATTCACATATAAAAAATTTTATTTCAGTCAGGATATTTTTAAGATTGCTGTATAATAAACTCAAAGATTTATTGCTGTTCTATTCCTGCATAGCTGCAAAGTCTGTGAGTAATTAGAGCTTTGCAGCAGTCTAACCTTTCAAGTATTTGCATTTCACATTGCACCCTTACTAGGAATAAGAGGTAACTGCACTCATCTGCAAAATGCCTTGGGTAAGACTAGATCATCAGGAAAATGGCAAAAAGATGCATGCGGTGTGTGTCATGGCCTGACTTCCCTGTCACTTCTGCTCAGTTTATTAGCAGAAAACATACTTTTTACTGCACTCCTTCCTTCAGCTTGAATCTCCTGCAGGAGGAGCACAGCCACGGAGGTTTTTGCTCTTTTCACTTTGCCATATGATGCTGACCGCTCTGAAACGAGCCTTTGCTCCCCTGGTGGCAGCAACTCTGCAGTGAGGCAGGAGAGGAGAAGGGCTGCGCTAGCCGAGGCTGGTGCAAGCATCCACAAGATGACGTTTCTTTTGGCATACGGCAAATCTCTGACAAGTTTGCTCAGTAAGATCTCGCAGACTTTCCACAAACAAATTCCTGACATAGCAGGAGTCGGGAGACAACTCCAAAAGCCTTCAGAAAGGTGGCATTTGCTCTGTTGTTCCAAAGAGAAATGGGGCTTGATCCAAATGCTGTAGGAGCCTGTCTGCAAACTTCAATGCCTTTTTGATCAGAAGGCTCCACCTTGGTCCTTCTGGCACAAACCCTCCCTCTCCAATGCTAAATCTCATTAGGAACTGAAAAGACTGACAGAAACCGCATCGCTGTAAGGGGAGGAAGTGCTAGGGCTGTTGCTTTTGTTTCCAGGGCATGAAATAAGGTATTGAATAATGAGTTTTTCTCGTGTTGCTTGAGTTTTGTGGGTAGATTGCTACAGCTGATTCCTAGCTGTGTGTTGGACAAACTCACAAGCAAGGTCCCTTGGTCGCTCATCAGGTAAGGGAGACCCACGCTTGTCTTTTGTGCACCAAGAGCTGGAAGCCAAAAAGCACGAGCCCCTCTCCCTGGAGTCGTAACCCACCCAGCCAGATGGAGCTGGCAGAAAGCAGTGCCGTGAGCCCTCCTCGCCCGGGCACGGACCGGCTGGCTGCCCCGGGCACGGCCGTGAGCAGGATACACTGCGTTGTCTGCCCAGAGACCGGCTGGGGTCTGCCAAACAGGCTGGTGCTCTCAGAGCAGCAGTGGTCATCCACAAACGCCCCATAGGAGGAAATAATAACCACAGACTTTCTCTGCTCGACACCACAGGGCTGGCCACATTACGAATGAACTTTTCCCATTCATACTCAGGTTTCGTCACATTAAGAAACAGAAGAAACAGTGGAACTGGAGAGAGAATGGAAAGAAACAAAGAAAGGAGCAAAATAACGTTAGTCATTAGAAATAACATTTCAGGAGATCCTTTTCAAAAATAACATAAGCAGATCACTTAACCTCCTACGTCAGAAATGGTGATTCCATATCTGTTATTCTAGAGCAAGGACTGTTAACTATTAAGAATACGTACAAATATTAAAGAAGGCATAGAAAAGGTATTACATGGGTAAGTGAACTACAGGACTGACAATATGTTATCTTAAGCGTTATCTTGATTATTATTAAGCATATAAGGTACACTTTATCAAGCTCATACAAAGACACAAACTCTCCTTCAGAAAGCTGTGATCATATCTATGACAAAATCTGATTTTGCTCAAGGTAGATGCTCAGGGACACTGGGCAGAGTGGGCAGATGTGCTGTGCAGGGCTGGCCACCACTTCTGACAGATCGTCTCTTATTTCAGATTCCCTCTCTTATTTCCAATTCAGCCACTGCTCTGTTCTGCCTGCCCATCCGTGATTCAATAGCTGCCTAAATCAAATAAATTTTAAACTGTCCAAAAGAAAAATCAGCAAAATAACGTCAAGGTGAGGACAGGAGGGGAGTTGACAGTTCCTCTGCAGACAGCTGAACAGCAAGGGGCTGTTGGTCTGGCTGGAGAGCAGACCTTGGAAAGGGGCAGCAGCTCAAACTGTTTTTATTTTGCTGTTTGAATGTTTTTTCCTACCTTAACTTTACAGCCCCGAGTCCATTACTCCTCCTGTGAAACTGAAATTATGGGGGAAAATGGATCAGTGCATTTACTTGGAATCATTATGTGTCAAGTATTATAGAAGGATTAAATTGGGAAGGAAATTTTAAAACCATTCTTCTGACGTGAGTCACAGGAGTAAGCTATCAGGAGCCGTGTCAAAGGCACTGTAGCTGGCAAGAAACATATAGCATCTTTATGATTCTTTCTTTTATAAAACCCAGATCATAAGCAACAGAAACAGGAAGGGTGAGAAGGTAATTTCATTAGAGTAAACGTGACATAAATTTAATAATGAATAATAGCCGTTATCTATAAAAATATGAAAAGCCATTTTCAAAATCATTAGCTCTAATCGCAAATGAATTTCGCAGCTTCTTTTCTATTTTGCACCTCTGTAATGAACTCTGATAAATTCAAGGGACTACATGTTAAATAAAGAGATAGAAGGGTCTAATTTGCTGCTTCATTAAACTGGCTTATTTCTAGAACATCTTGCTGTTGCTCGAATTTCCCATCTCTGAAAGGTGGAGACAATGGAGCTATCTGTCTCTAACGTAGTGTGGCACACAATTAGGGATTCAAAAGGATGTGAATCTCTTTCCATCAGAGATACACACAGCGATTATTATTTTATTACCAAATACTGCCAGCATTACATATTTCCAACAGCTACTGTGACACCTGACTTGCATGTTAAATTTGCACAAAGTGTTATAAAAAAAGTCAGATAGAGTTTATTTATACCACATTATTCCTCCTTACGTAGGCCTTCGCAGAGCATGGTACAGCTAAACATTCATGGAGTTCAGCACTGAAGATTTGCAGTCGGTTAGGATGTACAGACGATGGATTGCCATTTAGATGTGTTTTTAAAGCAGTGATACTGCACAAGCTCAGCCTTACAAACCATGGTTGCAAATCAACAAAAAGCGTATCTGAACCTAACTCTCTTCAGCAAAGCACTTAAATGTGAATCTGAGGCACTGCCCTTCTCAGGGATGAATTTTAATGTAATTAAACAGCTTTCAGCTTCAACTGAAACTTGCTTTTAGCGTTAACCCAAAAGTTCTCTAACCTCTACTTGCACAAACTGGCTCTGACTAAAAGCGAATATGCAACAGAAAGGCGGTTGAAACAGTCCTGGAAACATAAGCAGACTCATAAAGACCAACTTTGAACTAATAAAATAAAGATGATGTTTTCTTAGACGCTGTATGAGCTCGGGTTTTGCCTCCACTCCTCCACAACCAGAATGTGCCTGGTTATCTACAGGAGAGACTTACCTGGTAATCTGAACAGCAAAATGATTTGATTGAGGCATTTAGGGTCGTCTTCTGTCTTCATATATCTACTTCACACATCTGCATACGTACATCACCTGCACATACCTACTGCGTGGTCAGAATCACCACCCATGTACCACGAGGTTGCCAAACCAGGTCTGCAAAGTCCTACTTACATCCAGGTGCTGTGCAGCCTCTGCTCTGGATTTCGTCCTGCTCTGATTGCCCTTCCCAGTGTGAGATGCCCACGGCTGGAACAGAGACAGCAGATTTTGCACCTAGGGTTGGTAAGCTTAGCAAAGCTATTTTAAAGAACAGCCAGGCGGTAGTTATTTTATACTATTTTTTAATGCTAATTTCTATGAAAATTGTTTTAATGGGAGATCGGTGTCACTAGAAAGAGAACAGGATACCTATGTGAGGAATTACGAAGTCTTAAATACATACTCATTAAGATACGAAGTCCAACTGAAACGCAAAGCACAGTAGAATTTTTCTTTTAATGATGCTTAGTGACTATCTTCCAAACATCTGAAAGCCTCATCTGGGAATATAAAGTAGGATCTTAAAAGAGACGTGTAAATTTATTATCATGAAGATGACAGAGCAAACTGGTGGGACGACTAAATCCAGCTCTGCTCCGTTGGAGGTGCATGCGCTGAAAGTTAAAGCAAACAGGCACCGTGGTCTCCCATTCTGCCTTTTGATTCACCTGCACGTATGCGTCCTGCTGGTGGAGGACTGTCACCTCCGCACATGTGCCCACGCGTGGGTCAGGTCAGGTGTCGCACACACCAGGGAGAGCGTGTGGAAGGCCATCAGAGGCTCCCACACAGATTACTAATGACATGTGCTTCCCTGTCTCACCTTCAGTGTTAGTGGTGAGTGACACAGATCTGCTTAAAGGTTTGTGATACAAAGACAGCTGGATCCAGCCTTGAAAAATCTATGAATAACAACTGTGATCACTTTCTCATGAAGAAGAGTCTTCAGCCAATCACGCAATCCAAATTGCTGCGCCAGCATAAAGGAGACCAAGAGATGTAATATAATTTATAACTACACAGTGCAAAAAGGAGAGAAAGAAACTAACCAGAATATTGGACTTGAGAATTTAAACTCACAAGTCAGGACATTCAAAATCATGGCTCCCGCAGCACCCATAACTTAGCTCCTTGCACATATGTAGCATGTACTGCTGGGTATGAGCTTATATTTATGCCTCACTCTTTCTCTGTCAGAAGCAGAGTTACGGCTGTTGGGGGAACCGTAAGTCTGATTTTCCTGACTTTTGTGCATTGAATCTTTAAGAAAGGGAAAAAAAGCCACCTGTTTGGTTGCTGGCAAATGTCTCTCTCTCCATTTGCCTTTATTCCCACTTTCTCTTCCTGCCTTCTGCCTCTTCAGGCCCAGGTAAAACTATGGATTTTACACGCACAAAGAGGAATAGTTGTTAAAAAGAAGCAATCTGTGCCTTCTTTGGAAGAGGCGACATCTTTGCATACAGTCCCAGCCCATACGGGACCTTGTTAGGTAGGCTGCCTTAAAAACACTAAAGCCTTCTAAGTGAGTTTTTATTTACAGAACTGTGCTTGCAACCTTTTAAAATAAACTCTACCCCCTTCCTGCATTGTAAGGGACTTACAATAACCTCTAAGACACAGCTAACCCTGTCTGGAACAAGTTTACAACATCGGTTCAAAGTTCATCAAAATGCACACGCTGTTTATAAATGGAACAAGCAATGGCGAAAGCCTGAGCCTCTATTTCAGAGCCATTTACCAGCACTAGTTGTGCTGTGGCACTGGAGAGGTGAGGAAGACTTCATTTTCCTTTTCTGTCTGCAGTGGTAGAAGCTGTTAAGTGGCCTTTTTGCTGGAAATGCTATTTGGGAGATTGGCACATACTTTCAAAGAAAATTTCTTCTGTTTCTCTACTCAGGGTTATTAAGTAATGCCTGTTGCACCGGCTCAGACGTGGTTACAGTGAAAGGAGTTGTGTCTTTGCCAAAGGCTGCAGGAGCCAAAGTGATGCTTCGTGATGACTTGGATAACCTTTGGATTGAGTCCTAAATCGCTTCTCAACTTTGACTTCCCTGCTACCTCCCCAGCACTCCCAATCACCGTGCTGACAGCCCTCATGCAACGGCAGCAGACGTAGCAATGCATGTGTCCAGGCATTTGGTCACAGCTAACTGCAACAAATAGAAAAATAAGTAGTGCTGATGAAGTTAATACGTGGCATTTTGATGTTCAGCAGCGTACTGCTGTGATGGTTCATTTTGTAAAGCGACCAATGCTTCTCATTCTATTTGGTCATTTATTTATAGGAGGCAGAAAAGAAAAGAAAATTAACCTGGATGCTGCTGCTGTCTCTCTGCAGAGTGATACTTTCCTGTGGAAGCCCTACAGATTAAAAAATGCTTTTGATTTGACTTCCTGGATCATTATGTTATTTTCAACTCTAATATAGGTTTATTTCAGACATATTTCAGAAGCTTTGAATGAACAAAGATGTGAGGAAATGTATTACTTTGGGGAAAATCATACAAATGGTAAACGTCTTTTCAAATAAGTTATAATGATATTTCAAGGGCAGTTTAGACCTATTCAAATCGCATACTCTCATTACCATTCTTAGCAAGAAGCATAAGTCCTTCAATCTCTGCATAGTTTTGCTACTCTCTCTCCACAATTTTCAATTTCCTTACAACCATTCATCTGATTTATTATTTCCCTCCTGTATTGTAAATGCATTGTAACCCCACACGTTTGTTTCACTCTCTCAGCTTCAATACTCAAGGTCATTAATACCCCCAAATATCCTTTGCTTATACCACAACTTTAAATGTGCTCTTTCTTGCCCAACGGTTTGTTACATAATTACCAGTGCCAATATCATCTTGTTTTTATAGTTTTACGATTAAAGAGATAAAAATGAACTCAACTGAATAAAATGTAAGAGCATACTTGCAATATCTGTGGCAAGGCTGCTGCTGCTGTTCCTACTGCACAGACGATACAGAGAGATGCAAAATTAATCTTTCTCAGCATGGTGTTTGAAAGTTAACTAAGACAAAATGAATTGTGTAGTACTAACATTTGGCCCCTCTGATTAAGCACTGCTTAAACACATCTAGTTTTAAATCTATTGCCTTGCATAGAGAGGCAAGGTACATGCCAGACAGGACACTTGAAGTTTGCCTTGAAACAGCAAGCATCCTCGCCAGCCTCATCCCCAGGTCCCACCTCCACACCTCCATGGGTCACCGACCCGTTGGTCTCAGCCTCAGCATCCCTCCCAGCATCCAGCATCCCTCCCCTTCCCGTGTCACTGACCCCGCACCCCCACCCAAAGCACCATGCTGCTCCTCCAAGCAGACTTCAGATCCCTGGGAACTTACGGTTTGTGGGAATTTGTGGTTTCCTAGCTCAGGTGATAGCAACAGCCTGTCTAGGCATCACAGGCAGGGCTGGACATCACTGCGGGGACTGGTGCGCGGCAGGGCTGGCCGGCCAGAGGGGCTGTGCTGATTCAGTGCAGGATAACCGCTGCTGCCCGCTGCCACACGCACGTCGGCAGCATCGGCAGTGCAGGAACGCAGAGCTGTCGGGCTGGGGAGATGAGGCAGCCCAGTGCCTTACCTGGAGGCAGGATCAGGCCCTGCGGACCCTTCCTGACTGCTGATCTCCTAACTTTCCTCCCTGGAGAGGGCTCCTGCTGCCTCTCCAGGTCACTGTTCAATGCTCCCCAGCCCCACCAGCCAAAGGACTCTGACATCCCATCCACACACCCTGTCACTGACTAAACCCACTCCTGCAAGCCCTTCGCCAGCTCCACAGTGAAGCCCAAGAGCAGCCCCAGGTCTTCTGCAGCTGTAGTTTTGATATAGGCACACAGGGAAGTAGTGATGCAGAACACCTCACCTTGAGATTTCCTTTCTCTACCTTCCTTAGTAACCCATTAATAACGCAGCCTTGGAGGACACCATGCAGGGCACTAAAGCTGTCCCAGCTGGGGAGCTGTGCGAGGCTCCAGGGACGCTCACCCCTTCCCTGGGAAGGAGAAGAGCTGTGGCACAGCCAGAGACAGAGAGCCTTTGGGGCAGCTTGCTGCACCCACCGTGTGTGCAGGACTGAGCCATCTCCTCTCCTCTCGCGCCCTGTCCTCTCACTCCATCTTTTCAAGGCAGAGCAGACACAGGAAGCCCCAGGAGCTCTGCCTGGGGGGGACACACTGGGGTGTGGGGACAGAGCACGTTTACTCGACAGAGAAACCCAGGCACTCAGACGTGACAGGAAAGCATCCGTTTTCACTCCTGTTAACCCAAACCCTCCTCTTGAATCACAGTCTTGGCTTAAGAACAGGAGGTTTATGTAAACATATAGTTTGCTTTCAATTTGAAGTGTACAATTCTTTCCTGTCTACTAAAAGCTTCTTTTTTTCCATGCAACACACAGACCCGGAGCCTGCTGTTGCAGACAGCCAATTCTCGGGGCTGGGCTCGCAGGAGACCAAGCAAAACTCCTCATTTAGTGACTGGTGCTGAAATCCTCCATCCTGTCTGCAACCGTGCTTGTGTGGGGCTCAGACCCCAAGGCTTTGGCACTTCTCTAGGCAAACACAGACCTGGCTGTTGTCTCTGCACCCCAGAGATGCAGGATGGCACCTACTGCAGCAGCCCCTGGGAGCCCTCGCTGCCAGGGAGCCCGGGGATGCAGCACAGCCTTGCCAAAGCAAGGCTCAGTCCTATGTTTGACTCATGAAAACAAATCAGAGGAAAAGGCCATCCCCATCCTGTTAGTCACCCCCAGGGAAGCAGGTCCGTGCTGGACGTGCTGCTTGGCGCAGCTGCAGGCAGCACAGCCAGAGCATCTCCAGCCAGGCTCCTGCCACCTGCAGCCACTGCGCCGTCCCGCGCACCTCACCCAGACACATTAGCCTCTGCTTCACTCTCCTGGGAGAAGCAGTGAAACACTCAGATACAGCTGTCACTTCTTCATCCAAGTCTGGCTGGTGGAAACAGAAGGTCCCTGCAGCCCCCCTGGACAAAGCACCACAACAACTTCAGCCTTCCCCGGTGGCTTTTCCCTGGAACAGCTCGCAGCAGCCCTGTGGGCAGCGTTAATGCTCAGAGAGACTGTTGCAGTGAGCTCCTGCTGCCCTGCTTGCTAGAGCATGTCCTCCCCAAATGGGGCAGTTTGAAAAAGGGAGTTTTAGTAAACTTGATATTAGGAAAACAAACCTAAACAATCCCAAACCCTACACACATCTTCCCTCCCTCACCCCTACAAAACCAAGCAAATTTTGCACAAAATTACTAACTCCTATCAGAGCATGAGAAGGCACTGCCACATCCACTCTCCAGGCATGACCCTTTTGAGCTTGAGCTCCCATCTTCAGGGACCTGCTAATTTAGCATTCCCTAACGAGGGCTACAGCCCCACGTGGCTGACTTGCTTGACGTTATCAGACCATTAAAGCACTCATTAGAGAAGGGCTCTGTTACCTCTCAAGCCTATGGAGCTCAGATGAGTTGCTGAGTAGCTGGTCAGGCTCCTGGAGGAGCATCCTTAAGAAAATAACATCTGATGATAAATTTACAGCTACAGCAACTGCATATTAAGTGCATTTTACCCCAGCTAGCTCTGTCTCAAGTTGTCAGTACAGATTGGTGGGAAAAGAGTATGAAATATTCATGAAGTTATCAATGGCACCAAGATATCCAGTTAATTATGCTGCTTAGCACTTCCTCGCAGGCTCTGAATACCCAGCGCCTGACTTGCTCGTTAGCGTAACTGTAGTTTGATTGTGCCTTTGTGGCAGCGTTTCCTCCGCACCACTGACACACCACTGTGCTCTTGGACCAACTCCATCTTAATTAGCTTTGCTGCCACTGGAATTAGGCGACATGTTGTAGAAGTCACTTAAATTAACTTCTGACTCTTTCTCAGACAGATGGGGCCTCAGTACCCGTGCCTGCCTATTACGTTTGTTTAATCATTCTTTAAAGGACTGTCACAAACAGGCAGCTTGCCGTACCGTATGGGTGCGTCAGAAATGTGACCTTGTCTTCAGCTCTGGTTTTTGAAAAAGAACGCATTTCTTAGAAAGTATCCACATTTCTCAAGGCAACTTGATTAGGTATTTGGATCACAGCCTTGAGGTTTCCAGGTAGAGTAGCACAATGGGGCCCCGCACAACTGAAATAGCACCTGCTGCAAAGCTTTCAGCCCTCCCCATAACAGCGCCTGCTGTGTGCACGCTGACAGTGGCTACAGCATCGCCTTCCCAAAGCTGTCTGTGCTGTGCTAGCAACTGCAGGACAGCTGGAAGAAACCCAAATGGTGCAGGATGGGGTATTCTGGAGCATGCCAGCCCAAACTTTAGGTTGGATAGACTAATTTGAATTTAAAAAGCTAAGTTTCTACAGATATTACAGTGGACTTGATGATCCTGAAGGTCTTTTCCAACCTAAATGATTCCATGATTCTGTAATTAGCAATGCTGGGAGCAATACTGCGCTGACCCACAAAGGGAGGATGCAGCTCCAGTCATATCCATGTATTTGTGTGCAGGAGCAGACCCAAATGAGTGAACTAATTCAAGAGACTTTTCTGAGACTTGCCCATCTACTAGACTTCATCTAGAGTTGTGGGCAAACAGTGCTTTCAGTTTGCAGAGTTTCCCATCAAAAAAAGAAAAAAAAAGGTTTGCATTAGTTCCTCCCTGGAGGTTTGCTTTCAAGTCTCACCTTCAGTCGAGCCCAGATTTCAAAGTTTAGCTGGCTCCGTCAGCACGCTGGGTTGTGCATGCAGACCATGCAGGGCGGAGGGCTTCCCTACAGTTTCCAGTGATGCTCAGCCCCAGATGGTCCCTGCCTGATCCCATGTGCCGCAGAGCTAAATAGCAACATAAATAACACTGTCACCTGCAGGAGCAGGGCTGGCAAAGACTCGCATGAACATGGGTTTGGGGACATTTTGTTCGTTTCTCTCAAGATGTGTTGCAAGATACCAGCAATGCTGTCGTTCTCGTCTGCCGCGATAACGTCTTACTGGTAGGACCGTATCACAGCATTTGAGAAACTCATAGCCAACAGCTTCAAGAAGCATCACTTTCACCACTCACTTCAAACACTTTGTCCTACTAAAGGCTTACTTCCATGCTGGCACTGCTGCCAATTTACTTAGATAACTTTAACTTTGGAAGGCAAGCTTAATCTGCCATACTGTGGCCTGTCTGTTGCAAGTTATCCTTCTTTATTCTGAGCAATGTAGACCCTGATGCAGCAAGGCACTTAAGTATGTGCTTAAGTGTCACCTCATTCAATGCATGGGCTGTAGCACTTGCTGAATCAGGGTTACAATGCTGTAAAATCCTCCTGCTGCCGTGTGGGCAGGACCGTACGCAGCGTGGCGTCCCCTCCGAGGGGAAGGTGCTGCCTCTGGGTCATGGCCTCACTGACCTGGAGCTGCCCTGCTGAGCACATTGGCTTTCTGGGGAATGGGGGAAGGATGCTGCCAACTGCAGCCATGTTTCTGCAAACTCCGGAATGAGTCTATCAAGCTGAAGTGTGTTTGGAGGCCATGCTCCCAGCTCTTGCTCCGTGATTATTTGCATTAAATATTCTCACAGAAATATCTGTGGTGTGGCGCTCATTCCCTAATGCATGCTAAGATCTCCCGTTATTCCTGTAGTGATCCCTGTGTGTTGGTCCCCTCGTAGAGTAAGATCGGAGTCACTGTCTGCAGACCCGCAGGTCTCATCAACTCACTTTTCATGGCTCCAGGGTCACCACTGCCTTCCCTGGGCAAACTGCCTTCTCTATAAAGGAAAGAAACAACTGTCCTCTACACAATAGCGCACAAATAAGGACATGATTAAACCATACCGGGTGCTGAGAGGCAAACTACTGCACTATGATGTTCAAAAAGCCAGAATAATGTGATGGTTATAAAGACAGACAGCTCAGGCAAAGATTGCCTAGAGCACAGAATGATTGTCAGGATGGGCAAAAACGTAGAAAATCATGTGAGTGTGTAAGCTGCCAAAGCCAATTAATCCTAAGAACATTTTGCAACCATTAAGCTTCTATTACTGTGCATGCATCATAATTACTATGGGTCTGTGTGGATATGATGGCAGATCTTTAACGATATTGAGTTTCCATTTGACCTTTAATTATTTTCATTGCATTTGTTTGTGTTGAATCGTTGCAGCATCTAAAGTTTGAAAAATTGACTCATTTATAATTTGTCATTTCAAGTGGTGCTGCAAAAGATCACCGAGATCCCCCTAGCAACAAAGGCGAGGAGTCTGGAAGGGCTGCTCGGAAGAGAAGAGGGATGCTGTGGTGCTGCCCTGTCTCATGTTACTTTACAGGCAACTCATGCTGTTAACATCAGATCCTGAAAAATAGCAGGAACATGGTGATCAAGGAAACTTCTGCTGATAGAAAGGTACAGAGAGCACTTTCACTCTGCAGCTTTGACTTGAGCATCCTCCTCTGTGGTATGATTGGAGCAGCCAGAGCTTAGAAATACAAGTGAATCCAAATCTTACAGGAAAGAACTGGATCCACATCCTGTGGTTGACTTGAACCAGTGTCACAGCAACCCGAACCTGAACTATGAGAAAGACCTCATCAGTTAAAACTGAGATTTCATCTTTGTTGCTTGGGCTTACCCTCTGCCCAATAACAAACAACAGGGGTTTATGTCAAATTCAGCTTCTCTCTTCTTTTAGCAATTCATCCCACCCTCCAAAAAGCTATTTTATTAGAGTAAGAATATGAAAATATAATATTTCTCAGCTCGCTGTACTGCCAACCTGAGTAAGATGTGACAAATATTTGTCACTTCTAGGGAAATTAAATGGGGCCCATTTTTAAAATCTGGTGAATATTCTTTTGTATCTTCTATTCATGTGGTTAAAATTACTGCAAAATCTTGATAGCAGGAAAAAGATATGACAGCGTGAGATAGCTAAATAGGCTTCTGTTTGTCCTAAAAACTTAAGACAGAAAACCCACTGACTTGCCATTTACTGAAACATCTGAAACTTCTGAAATTGAGCCCCAAGTCTGTGAGTTGCCCACCAGATCTTGACCTCTGTGGAGCTGACATCTCTTCTACACAGTGGGTCACTTGCGGAGCATCTGTTCAGCTAAGGTTCTTGTTTTAGTCTCCTGTCCAAGAAACACTGACCTGCAGTCTCTGCAGTCATTGCTACCTGCCTAAAACTTTTCAGACAACTTTCAGCATAAAACTCTTTCTGCTCTCAGCTTCCCAGTTCCTGCTGGCTTCAGACCTGCCCACCGGCTGGAAGCCCCCGTGCAGACTCAGTTCTCACCCTTTAACATTCGCCCTCCGGGGCTGTTTTCTTACAGCCCCGTGCTTCCCGACTAGCCAGGTGTTGTCAGCGCTTGCTGACCGCAGCCTTCCGGCTCTGCCCGGCGCAGACACCCTGCGGATGAGTTAAAACCAAGGCAATTTGGGGCAGCACAGCCCCAGGGGTGGTTGAGGTGCCCGACCCGCTGCCGCCCTCCCCACCTTGCAGCATGGTGGGGATTAAGCCAAAATCAGACCACCGCCGTTAGGCAATGCTTACCAAGCCCAGCACACGATTCCCAGCAGAGTGGCCAGACCCTTCGTGCTCCCCCTGGCCTCCATCCGCCCAGTTTCTCTGCAACCATCCAACCAAGTAGGTATTTAGCATATGGTAAAGACAAGCCCATAGGCGGGACTGGAAGACTTGCTTTCTGTTCCCATAATGTTTGTTCTCCTGCTCTTGTCCCGGTTGTCCTCTCACCCCCAGGGAAGTCAAGCAGAGGACAGACTCTGGGCAATTGGTTTTCGGCTTTATGTAGAAGATCCGCCTCTCTCTTCACCATCCTCATGGATTTTTCCTCCCCAAACCCCGCTGTGGCAGCCAGCCTGAAAAAAAATCAAGCCAGTCCTTCAGGAAAGTTTCAGTGGACCAAAAGGACATACCAAAGAGAGGTCTTAATGTCATTTTTCATTTTTTCTTTCAAAAAAAAAAAAAAAAGAATTTAAAGAATGAATTCAATATATGTCAGAACTGCAGTATCTCTGGTAGAAGAGGTCATCTCAGAGCGTTGCTTAGTCTTGCCTTTTTGAGGTCTCAAAGCGATTAAACAGATGGATTTCTCTAGACAAGCCATTACCTGCTAATCTTCTTTCTTTTGGGGGGAACTGGTTGTGAACTGTAAGTTCCACTTTGTTTTGTTTCCTTGCCCAGATGTTATTTTAAGTGTCTGAGTTCTATAATTGCACAGTGCTCTGGGCAACTGAGATAGAGAAACAGCATATAAATAAGGCTGTCTTGCCTTTCTGCTAGCGTTTACCCAGCCCTGTTTGCTTTACAAGATGAGCAAAAAAGAGAGAGGCAAAACATCCTCTGCTAGAAGGGCAGGAAGGCAGAGCCGGCTGGCCTGAGGGAGCACTGGATGGGCAAGGATGCCTCTTCCAGGAAGGAAATAACCAGCAAAAAAACCTTTTTTCAGGTCAGAGCTCATTGTGTGTGGTTTTTTTTTTTTGGTGGTGGTGTTTTTTGTTTTGTTGCTTGTTTTGTTTTGTTTTTTGTTTTTGTTTTGTTACTTCTGAAGGAGTCCAAAGCATGGGACTCTGCTTATCTGCTGCATTTGCAGATGAAAGTTTTCAACATGATAGTCAAGCAAGCAGCTCCACAGCCAGCTTGAGTTGGGGCAGCATTTGGCATTTTATTTTAATATTTCTGCTTTACTTAGGAAAGGAAAAGACATTTGTGCCTGGACCAAACTCACAGTGCTGTCCCTGCCTCTCTTGCAGACAAGCCCTGACCTCAAAATCCTGCAAGCAAAGCACCCGTGAGCTGCTCCCCTCCATCCCTGCCACTCTCGGCTTCTCCTTCCTTTTCTTTTCCTGGTTCTGTCTAAAACACACCAAAATGTTACAGGCAGTCCTGAGCTCTCCAGGGCTTATTGCTGACCACCGCGGTATGGGTATTTACAGTTCAGCCCATTTCCCCAGCCATACAGCTCGCACTAAAGATCAATCACCGACTGCAATGCATCCTAATAACTAACAGAAACAATTACTTTAGGCAAAGACTCACAGGTATTTAAATATGTGAAAAGTGCTTTGGAAGCCTGATTAAAACAAGTGGGCCAAAATCCAAATACAATATTCTCCCTGGCCAGCCTTAGCAGTGGTCATAAAACACTACTGGTTCTCGTGTTATTAACTATCATTACAACTCCTTCGGCAGCATTACGGAGGCAGAGCACAAAGATCTTTGTTACAAGTCGAGTGGATGGCTCTGACTGAGCAGAAAGCAGGGGAGCACTCATGGGAGCACCTTTTGAAGCTATTAGTTATTTAAGCAATTTATAGGAAGAATAGGGAGCTGTGCTGGGAAGGAGAGGGTGGCTCTGAGCTCCTCGCCATGGGGAGAGCTTTCCTGGTTTGTCTACTTCAAAGGCTCATAGCTGCACCACCTACTCATTTGATCTTAATTCAGCTCAAAAAGCTCCGCTTCATGCATTTCTAGGTATGACTTAGACATGAAGCATGACGCAATGGTCTTTTGATGAATACAGAAGCATAGACTGGGTATCATCTGTGCCAGGAAGATTTGATCTGGTTTGGGGAAAGAGGTGAACACATAGCGATGCACGCGCATACATGCAGCTATAAATAAAGCACGAGCTGCTTGCGAGGGAACAGGAGCCGAAAGCCACTCCTTTGATTCAATTCATTGTCCCAGATCATCTCTGTAATTTTATCACCCTAAAAATATCCATGCAGCCAGCATTCTCTATGCAAACTATGGTAATTTCAAGCAAAACACAGCGTGAGGGTAGGTGCTGCAGCAAAAGCACGGGGACGAAGCTGGACTCACCTCTTGCCGCTGAGCTGGAGGTGGCACTGCGTGGACAGAAGCTATGGTCAGATGCCTGCCCGCTTCCCACCACCAGCAGCAGCCCAAGCTTCCCAAGGACAGGCTGCAAAAAGCCACCAGTAGATCCCAAGAGAGACATTAAATAGTTTAGCTGTCTTTGGAGACCTCTCAGTCATCTAAATGTGCTAGGATGAAATAAGTGCTGTTCCCAGCTCTCTCTGAAGGGCAGTGGCTGGGCAGCACGGTGAGAGGCAGAGCACAGAGGACAGCCCTGGGCTTGGGGTCCAGTGCTACCCTAGGCTCCTTCGGGCTCCCTCGGCCAAGCAACTGCCCTGTCCCCAGCGTGATGTCTCCTGCTAAATTTTCTTCTGAAATGGGTAAATAATATTTCAAGACAAACAGTTAATTATTGAGGACTTTTTCAGTGCCATCACTGGCAGTGTGTTTGGGGTCAGCGTTTGCTGATGGGGCTCTGCCATGTATCTCCAAAAGCGGTGGTAACAAATGATTACTATATCTTGGTGGCTGCTATTCAAGGGAGGAAACCACAGCCTAAGAAGGAATAAATTTTCTCCCATGTCTCTTTTGAAGCAGGATGGCCAAGGTAGGGAGTCCCTAAACCACAGAACACAGAAGTCAGGGTGATCGAAGAGGTCTGGAAACCACCAAACCCTGAAGCATGTATGTAGAAGAAATTGCCAGGAACTCAGACATTTGAGCAGAGGCAAAAAGGTCTGCTTTTATAGCAGATAGACTGTGTTTAATGACTGGATCAACTGAAGAAGCACCAGCCTATGTACATAAGGGGAGAAGAGATGCAGTAGAGGCCAAGAGCAGGCAGGACATGCAGGTGGGTGCCCCAGCAGGGCCTGGGCGATGCCCTCTTCTGTCCGCAAGCAAGCCTGCCTCAAACCAGGGAGGGTTGAGTGCAGCCAGGCCCTTCTGTCACAACCAAGAGGAATGAGCTGGTGCCCGTGTGGCTTCAAAGACTCCAACTACCGAAGAAACCCACAGCAGTCTTGTTGGCCCCATTTTGTTGGTGTTTGTTCAACAGATGTCCCCAGCACAGTTTACAAAGGAAGCCTGCTGTAAAAACCAGCATGGAGCAGAGCTCCGCTTGGACTCAAAACTGAGCACACTTCTCAAAAGACCGCTCAGTGGTCAGTGAAGGGTAATTTAAATGAAAACAGTTCAAGCAAATCAAGGCAGATATTTTTAAGTTCAGTGGCTGTGTTGAAGCAGTGGTTGCATTGTGGAAATACTGTTCTCAGTACACTCTTCCCAAGCTACTACACCCTAACACGGTGTGTGTAACTCCCTAAACTTTACTGCTAACAGAACAGCAAAAGCCAGTTACATATACCAGAAACCTATGCTTTTTTTTTTTTTTTTTAAACAGCAACCAGATTCTAAGAGACTATTGTTGGCAAAATGGGCACCTTTATCACATTAAGTGCCTAACTCAAAGCCTGCTGACATCCACAGAAGTCTTTTAGTGACTCTAATAGGCTATGGATCAAGCCTGAAGAGACTACCACAAACCATGGTAAAATCAAAACAAACTCAATCAGCTTTGCAAAGTAACATGATTTAGTTCTCTGCGGCCTCCATAAACCCCTGCTAATGCCTGGGTTTGGACTTTGAGGGCCAAATGTTAAAAGCCTCTCTGACATGCAGAACAGTGAGTACTGACTCCTGCAAACCTTCTCTGCAACAGGATGCTCCCCGTGCTGTGCCGTGGACCTGTGGCCACTTCCTGGACCAGCGTCTTTTCTCAAGGGACTCAAACCTAGTGACAATAAAGACAGCTCCAGACTTGCTGCAGATGGCCTTAGCTCTATCCCTATGTTCTCATCTCCCCATAAGTCCATGGCAGAGAGTTTGGTGTTTTGAGCACCCACCTGAGAAGGTGTCATCCGCTCCTCAGACAGAGGCAGGCTCCTGTAGCACAAAAGTGTTGGTGCTTCAAAATAGGTGTCTGGTGCTGAGTTTCATGTGATGTATAGGTGGGCTGGAGACACGGTATTCAATGTATGCCATGTCCTGGGGCAAAGTTTGGGTGAGATCAGCTCCTTATATCCATCTCTGTCTTGGCCGGCACTTATTCCCTGCCCCGCTATCAGTGCCCGTCCACCTCCAAAACCAAAGGCAGCCGGGCTGTGTCAAACCCATTCTGGGCAATCAGCTCCTAATGCAGTGTGTTTCTCACTGGATTACTGAAGATATGGTGCCGGGCCCTGTAACACAAATCTTTTCTGAAAGAAAAATTATTCCACAATGTCAACAACACAGAGCTCCAGATAGACCAGAAGAAAACAAGCCGTGAGGCGCTTTGCTAAGATGAAGAAATGAAAAGGCTCTTTGCCTGCATTTTGCCTTGCACAGATGGAAAAGGAGTACATGGGCACTCTGACACTCATCACCTTTAACAGGTGTCCCAGGGCTAAATCCTCATTCATCATGCTGAAAATGTAGGGGCAAGCCTGCAACTCAAAGCCTTCAATAATAGAAGCAGCCATTTATACAGAGATGTGAAATATTTAGACTCAAGGTGTTTCATTTCACTTAATTTAGTATCACTTAACACTTGGAAAACTTCTATAAATGAAATCACTAGAGATTCAGATCCCTACTGTGTCCAAATGCATCTGGAAAAGAAATGTGTCCATTTTCTGTGCAACAAATGTTCAATTGCAGATTTTCTGGATAATAAAATCTCCAGCCTAGCTATTTAATTATTCAGCTGACTGGTGGAAGAATATGAAGCTACGGAAATCTAAAGCCATGTGCTGGGAACTCTGGAGCAAGTTATAACAAATGTTTGCTTTAAAAAGACATCAAGTAAGCTATTTAGAAGCTTATACTTATGAGATAATGACAATTTAATAATTATGCAAGGAAGTACCATCTTTACTCACATAATCTCTCCTCATAAGGCCGAAAATATTTTATTTCTTAGAGCTACATAAAACAGGAGTGTTTTTCATGCCAGAGTGTTAAACCAAGATTGTAATCCTGCAACAGGAGGCATATGGCCAGACTCATTCATTTCAGTGGGCTCCTGTACGAGCATAAATCTCCTGCCATAAAGTTGCAGTGCTGAAAAAGGTCTAAGCCCCACCAGTGCAACCAACAGCTACTGAGCTCCGTGCTCCCTCCTTTTCTGCCGCAAGCACCTCCAGGAAGGCAGTCACACCTCTGCCACGGGTCCTTATACTAACACTGGAGTCCAGCTAGCTGGTCAGAGCAAGGAGCCAAATGTGTTCTCATGGCTTAGACAGTTATTAGCCACAATATACTTCCAGCATTAGGTAATTTATAATTACGTTACTAATTACATCACCAATTAAGTACAATCTGCCATTTCTGTCACTAATCAAACACTGTCCTTGAGGCATGAAAAATATGCTGACACAGAGCAGCAGGAGCGACAAATTACAGCATCCTTGTTATCACAGGATCCCCGTTGAGCCGCTGCTGATCAGATGAGCCTGCAGGATCCTCAGCATGCTCCAGCTGACTCAAACTGTGCCTCTGTTCACGTTGCAGCAGCCAACACAGCCCAAATTGCCAAGGAGGCATGTGGGAAAGAAGCGCCTCCCACACCAGGGCAAGCTCTGGCCTCCAAGGGCTCATGCCAGGAGGAGATATGAGCTCCTGGCTGCCCATGAGGATCCAGAAGAGACAGAAAACTCTCCTCCCTGCTCTGAGTTTTAATCATCCAGCCCAGGCCACTCTTTCTGCAGACTCATTGCTGTTCTGCAAAACCATTTTTTTTCTACAGCCTGCAGATACGGCTGCTCTGGTGAGCAGGCAGCACGTGGTGGCAATCAGGCACCGATTTGGGACACTCTGCCCATAAGGCAGCGTGGGGACATTATGCACGTGGGGGTCCTCTCCTCCACCACAGATTAACCCCGGAGATACCCTGCACTGGCTCCTCAGGCAAGGGGGTCCCTTTGTACTACTGTGCAGAGCTGGAGAGCTTCCCCAGCCCTCAAACACCCTCCTGAGAAATAACTGGGGAGTCAGCTGCTTTTGCAGACCAGCTTGCCCTGGGAGGACACAGCTTATTAACCTGCTCCTCCTCCGCTCCCACCCTGCCTTGCTGGTGTCCGATGGCAGCTCTGGTCACACACTTCACACCCACGCGACTCACGGAAACGCGCCTCTCGCTGCTCTGCACCTCGTGCAGCTGGGCTCGGTCCCTCCGCCTCGGTACCACTGAGCCAACCAAAGGCACACTTTGGCTTTGCTTACAAGGCTTATTTATTAATCATGGCTCTTATTGGAAGGGGGGAAAATGGGAAAACTGCATTGCAATAACAAAAAGCAAACGTCCCAGTGGAGCCTGTGCACGATGCTGTAGAACTAATGCATACAGTTACGGCTTCATGTTTGCAGAAGTGTCAGCAAACAAACCAGAGCAGAGAAGCAAGGAGACTGCCTGGGAGCTGCACATCAGAGGGGTGCAAGGGGACAAGCCAGGCTGTGACCAGGGGCTGTGTACTCTGCCCTCCTGGTGACAGGGCCAGGCTTTCCTACACAGACCCTCTGGTCCCAGAAGTACCGGGAGAAAGGTTTTGTTGGGTTCCCTGTAACATGAAAGTGACGCCTAAAGCTTTTGCAAAGCATTTGACATCTGCTGAGGGAAAATACAACAAAGAGTTAAATGTTTAGCTAGGATCTTTCTGAGACCTTATTAACATTTTCAAGACTCCATCAGTGTGATCAGGCTTCTGAATGGCTAAAGGCAAAGTGGAAAGTCATCAAATTTGTGGAGTGCTTCCTCTTCCTGTACACCAGCTTTTCCAGACCTGCCACTACTTTACTCGCTGCGTCACTTGCCTCCTAGGAGGTCTCAGGAACCTCTAGACTTGCAATACTGGCTGATTTTGCTTCAGTACAGTGTGTTGGAGGTGGCACTGGGGCAATCGATCAAATGGTTTGGGGCTACTGCGTCCCAGTGTGGACAATGCCACTGGAAGAGAAGAAGCCTCTGCTAAACACTGGGGGAAGGTACCCCAAAACAAGTCTCAGGATGCCGATTGAGGTGCGTTGAGGCCAGCTATGAACTCCAGGGGGACGCCATCTCCTCCTGTCCTGGCACCCTGTCCCTGCCACCCCGCACTCGTGTGGTCCTCGCTGTGGATGATTTACAGAAACTGATTTAGTTGTTCTTGACAGCTTGTCTTCTACTGTGCAGAATTCTTAAATGGGAGAAAGCAGCTGTTGACGTCTGCAGGAAGGGAAGGAAACAGCCGCTGCTCCTCTGGTCCAACAATCCTGCTGCTGGGGGAAATCAGGCTGCAGAGGTGCGAGTCCCACAAAGAAGTGGTGTTTTCTTGCAAACTGCTCTTCAAGAGACCTCAGCTGGCCTCTATCTGACAGCAATACTTTCCTCCAAAAGTTTCCACTGGCTCCAGTTTCACTCAGAGACCAAGGCTGGATGCTTCAGAGCCGGGGGGAGCGAGGTGCTTCACTTGGACTGGATTTCTGTGAGTGCCGAGCAGGCAAGTCTCCTGGCACCCTGGAAGCTGAGCTGTAAACGAAAGGCATGCTGGGGATGTGCAATGAAGGAATTACAGATCATTTGTCTAATGAGTGGACAAACTTTTGCTAGCTGTTTTGACTGGGTTTCCAGTGGAATAATCTTGATTTCTCCTGCCAGCCTTCTGCTGTTGGTCTGTGCTCTTTCTACTGCTGTCGTCATTCCAACTAGCCCTTGTCTGCTCAGGAAATTCATGGTATGTATATTTTTGTGCATGGTGCTCTTGAGATGTCTGAAAAATGTTCCTGTGAACCAGGCACTGATGTATCACTCTCTGGAGAAGATAAATTTCTGTCTGCTTCCTTCCTCCCTCTGTTATGGTACAGTGTGAATACAGATTTGTTTGGAAAGGTTGGGTTAAAACAGTAATATGCCTTTCTCTACTTATTACGTTTTATATAACGCAGCAATTCCCACTTCACATTGAAAATGCAAGAGATCTGCATTTGAACAGATATTTGGCTTGCTTAGCTGAAGATATCTCATAATTGTCTAACACTAACTTTGCCTTTAAGATTTTCTGTTAGATTTTCGCAATTAAAGGGGGAGAAGACATTTTGTCTCTGGTGGTTGGAGCTGCTGCGAGCAGCTCCCCAGACCCCCTCCTCCTGCACCAGCCCGCTCCTGGGTGAGACCCCTGGGCAGGACCAGTGCCTGCCGCCTGAGTCAGGGCAGGGACCAGGTCTCCAGATTTCTCCAGGATGTCCCAGTCTCACACAAGGACAGAGCAGCTGCAGGCAGTGCAGAGAGAGGCGACGGAGCCCTGCCCCCCGGCAGTTCCACTCCAACCACCCGGCTAGCCCTCGAGCCCATTACAGCTAATGGAAAAGCTGTTTAACAGGGCTTTGGGGCCAGCCAAAAGTGATGAATGAAAATTCTTTGAAGGTGGTGTAGCCAGAGGCATGACTCTGCTGCATAAATCCCTACAAGATGAATCCTCCGTGGTCTCAGCCACTTCCCCTCGCATGCCAGGGCATGGAGGACCGGGCACCCCAGCCTTCCTGGAGGAAAACCAAACCAAACCTCTTCTCAAGGCACGGCCATGGGGGTCTTTGGTGCTATCGAAGGGCATGGCAGCTGCTGCCATGGAAGAAAAGGGTGGGCATTTATTTTGTAATTAACAATTGCACTCTTTCACCAGATCCTTAAGCACAAGGTGGGAGTCATCTCCTGAGAGCAAGATGAGAAGAACAAACAGAGTGATGGAGGATGAAGTTTCAAATGACATATTTGGCTTTGTGGAAAATAAAACTCCACACACTGCCAGTTCCCAGCCCCAGAGGCCTGAGGGACATGCTGCTCCTGCACAGGGGACGTCCCTATTTCTGCTATAGCAGTGCTGCAGCTCGCATGCATGCAGAGAGCTGATGAATTAATCAGAGAGATTATTGCTTTGCCTTTGTGGGGGTTTGAGCAAGGCTACATACAAAGATCAACAGCTTTACAAAGTGCTCCCTGCTGCAGGGCCCATTGCTCTCACCACCCAGCTCCAAGCAAGCTCCACTAGTCCCTGCAAGTGAACAAATCTTGTGCTACAGCTGAGGCAGAGAGGACTCCTGCATTTACAGCTGTAGCTCCTGCTGTTACTTGTCGCAGAGCCTGGCCATGGTGCCATGGGAGGGTCCCCCAGGCACATCGCAGGGTGCTTGGGTGGGACAGGTAGGGTGGCCAAGCTCTCAGTCCTCCCTCCGTCCCCTTTACCAACTGTGAAAGGCTAGAAAAAGTACTCCTTAATTATGAAACTAAGCAAAGAAAGCACAAATGTAGGAGTATTGTCAATGAACAGTTTGCAAAGGAACTAAAAGTACAGGACTGCTTTCAAGATAAACTCACAATATTTTCCAGGACAACGAATCCACAGGAAACTCTTCCATCAGCTTGTTGGCAGCTCCCAAGCTGAATGCCAGTAATCTGGCAGCTGAAAACTGGCATCCAGCACATTACAGGTTTAGCAGCTCACCAGTTTCACCCCCTCTTGGGGTTGTGGTAACCTCATTACTCATTACAGACATTACTCATGTCTGCAACAAAACTTTACCTTTACACTCATTTTGCACCCAAAGCAATGCACCCAATACTCCCACCCTGACTGCAGAGCTGCTCAAGGAAAAGCTGCCCTCCACTCAAGTCCATAAGAAGTTAACTGAGATCGTAAGAAAATCTGTTATCCCTCCTTCTAAAAATGCATTAAGAGGATATTTATAAGCATCAGGCATCATCTAAAATAAACTTTTTTCCCATGTTCATGCAGTGCCAGCACCAATTTACTCCAAACATAATGAGATCTTTGTACGTGTTGTGCAAAGTCCTAGTCCTTCCAGCCCCACGTCCCATGACACGTGATGAATACCGACATATTGTTTATTTGATAATTAGCCTCGTTATAGGCAAACTGGAAACTCTTCAGTCCACTGAAATATGTGCTCAGTGCTGCAAACATGCAGCACCTGACAAATATGGATGGTTAGACACTGATATCTGATGCTGATCTGGTTAAGGAAGGAAAAAAGTCCAGCAGTCACAACCACTCTGCAATGAGCATCTCTCCACTGCATCTTGCTGACACCACCATCCTTCACCAGAATTGAATGGGCAACTCCAGCACGGATATAGGCATAAAGGGACTTTTCACAACAAAATAGACAGATCCCGTATGTCAAAGGTGAGAGACAGTTAGCAATACTACCCAACAGAAACTGGACAAAACATAAAAACGCATCTAATCCTTTCCTGGGGCTGGGAACTAGCAGCATTTCATAGGATGCACTCAAAAAACCTCAACAGTAGTTCATTTTACTCAAACAGTTTTCCATAAATATACACATTTTTAACATCCTACATACATATCAGATTTCTTTTGCAGATAATGACAAGAAAAACAAGGAGTTCCCTTAGTAATGTGTCCACATAATAGAAAGTGTGTCTTAGGAGCTGGGAATGCAGGGGAAGAGCAAAAAAATAAAGTGCAATCTAGCTCATGATATGTCCTTAGACAAATCTCTCATTTGAGCTGCATTTAGGGAAAATTACCCTATAATGGCAGCAGATGAGACCTTTGATCAACAGTGAGTGAAGATGCAAGGATCTGGCCTTAGCAAATCCTTGCTTCTGCCCCCCATTCTCACTACACACCATTTCCTTACCGAGAATAGTGCAGGGCACGGCATGTAAACCCTTCATCCCCTCACTCTAGTTTCAAATACTGATATTCGAGTTACAATTAAAAAGAGAGAACAGAAGCAAAATGAAGACCAAAATATCTGCATTGTTGTAAACTGCCAGCTTGCCTGAACTGTGAAGTCCCCAGACTATTTTGGGATAATTCGGCACCTTTCAACTGTCACACGAAATTTCATGGGGGATGATGCTTGGCATTGTTTATATGACATTAACTTCACCTTTTCATCCTACTGGGGACCATCAAATGCAAAATTGGATTAGATTTGGCAGATCACATTATATATGGGGAAGAGAGAAATATTGCTGTATCACAACTGATTTTCCCAAAGGCACCAGGCAACCTCTGATATTTTGATACTGAGACGATAAATAATTTTCTGCTGGTAATTTCCATATTCAGTGAGCTGAGGAGTTTTTCTCGGTATGCAAATGAGATATATTTAAAGCACCATTTTATGTTGCTTACAATTAGATTGATTTGGATGGCTGCAGGAGGATGTTTGTCTTAGTGATATTGAATGGGCAGGAGCAGAGGTAAGTCCTTCATGCAACAGAGCCTTCAACCTAAACCAGATTTGCTCATTGGACTTGTCATAGCTGGGCAAGAGACGTGCCAGCAGCAGCATGTGGATGATCAAGACTTGTATGCCTTGGATGAAGTCTCAAACATCAAGAAGTGCTGCTGTGACACCACATTTTCATGAGCCACATGCCCTCATTAGCCAGTTACATTGCAGAGGTTACTGATGCAACCCTCCCCTTGCTGGCTGAGCTGTTTAATCTTTCTCCCACAAAACAAAAACATTGACATGGATTGCTAGCCTCAGAGACCCATGCTACAATTATTTTACTTTGTTCTAAATATTTAGAACCTAAATATTAGGCAACCAACGCAGCCAAGTTCTCAGATACTGTAGTTGAACACAATAAGGGGGTGCAATGCCCAGAAGCTAAATAATGAATTTGATCACAGACATTAAAAGGCAAATCTTGACCCAATCATACTGAAAAGAGAAGCCAGGAACTGTCTTCAGTGAGACTACATCTCCTTTGTGATAACAGAAGCCACTTTGCTAACTGAACAGACAGGGTTGAAGGGGGTTGTTGCCCAATCCACCTTCGCTGGGTGCTAGATATCATCAGATTTATGCACGGTTTCTCCTAAGCCTCTAGCTCAGCAGGTCACGGTCCCAACATCATTAAGTGAAAACCCTCAGAGATGTCTCTGATAGCCTCCAAGGGCTGCATGGGAGACAGAGCAAGAAGCAGGGGAGTCTTAATGCACCTGAGTCTTAATGCAAAGGGCTGTGAACAGCAAAAATGAAACAAGACCCATAAGCACGAGCAGTGCTGCCATGCCCTGCTCTTCCCACAGCCCTTCCCACCCTGGACCCAGAAAAGCCCTCAGACAGGGACCCTGGGATGTGCTGCGCAAGCCTCAGAGAATGAATTAGCAAAGAATAAAAGTCACTTGCAACTTCTTTCCTCCAAACAGCTCCTCGTCTCACTGGCAGGAGACAACAGCCTCCCGGGAGACCCCTGCCCGCCACCAGCCCAGCCACGCTCCCACTGCTCCCCCAGACGTGCTGGCTCGGCTCTGGCTGGCCGCACACTTGTGCTCAGCCGGGACGAGTGGGTTGTTACCAAGTCACCCTCGCTGCCGCTGCCCCACTGCAGGCCCACCACTAGGATCACGAGCGCGCCTGTTTCCAGTCTGCACACCACGCGAAAGCTGTTTGAAGGAAATTCATTCCCATGGAGAGAGCCAGCGCTGGGCAGGTGCATCTCACAAGCTCTGATTTGATGAGTTGTACTCAGCCTTTACACGTGGAAAAGAATTTGGCTCTCCAAATGCATTCACATTTGTCAGTACCGCAAGCCTTGTGACGTTGTTAGGGAAAAGCCTGCTCTTCCCCGTCAGCCTCCCTGTGCGCTTCCAGCGCAGGTGCCCGCGGGTGCTGGAGAACAGCACGTGGGTTACCACATCTGCACAGGATGCAGGACCTGTTCAATGGTCCGGCACGCTGCCATATCAGCACACCGGCCTTTGGCAGCATTTTCAGATTTGCTTCCTAAGGCCCCAGTTTTAAGCTGGAAGTTTCCTTCTTTATTTAACTTGTGCTACTTCCTTCCTTCTACCTTGCTGCAGCAGGCTGGGGTGCGCCTCAGTGCCCAGTTAGGACTCGTTGCTGGCATAAATGGGTGCATCTTCATACTTTTGGTGCTGTTCCTCTCACTTAGATCTGTAGAAAGTTTGTTCGCATGAAGTTAAGAACACCCAGTCAAGAAAGTTTTAGCTCTCCCTACAGGGAGACTTATTCTGTTTCTTTCTAGCACAGTATGAACTACCTCCGTTAATAAGGTGTTTCTCATAGTGGTCTGTAAACCAGTGACCCCTGAGTCTCAATGCACTAACATAAAAACCCCCATTTGTTTGACGTCAGCCGCTGTGTGCAGCCCAGCAAGTAGTGAAGGAAACAGAAGTCTGTGCTGAACCAGCCTTATGGACTGCCATGGCATACCAGAGCAATTAAGAACCAGCCAACTCAGATCATCATCACTCCAAAACACACCAAATGATGTTTAATGGTTTCTTCAGCAGTGGTTGTTCCTTGCTGCTGAAAAGCTTAGTGCCCATCTTGAACAATTCTGTAGGAATCTACATTTTCAAGGTACAAAGCAGCTGCCTTCCAAACATCAAGCCCCTTCTCCGCATCCTGAGCAGAGCACCCTAGTTTAAAGGTTGCCACCTGTTTGTCCTCAGAAGAAAACTTGGGAGCAATGGTGCAGCCCATGGGATGAAGACTGTCCTGCTCCAGGGAGCTCAGCCTTCCCCCAGCTTCAGTTGCCACGCAGCGTGAAGGGAAAGAGAGTGGAGCCTGAGCTGGTTACAAGTTTTTCTTCCTTGAGGCTGTTGCAGATATGCGAAACCCCTCCCCCCCCCCTTTTTTTTCCTAAGTGTTGCCTAGAGTTTAATAAATGCTCATATGTATTATTAATCTGGAATATTAACCCCAAATCCTACAATAAAATAACTCAAGTATTTCAAGCCATCTCAGAGGCTTGCAAAATCCTTGCAAGTTACTAATTAAGCTACATAGGAGCAATTGTTCAATAAATTTTACAGTCAGGTTTCATCTCTTTAGAAAGGGCAGACTACAAATTTATGCAACATAAAATGGAAGGTAATGAATTTGGAGCATATTCTGTATATAGTATGCACCTAACTAGTGGGAATAATAACATTAATAGTGCTTTGAGATAATAGACTATTTAAAATCGTATTTATAGAAGCCATAGACTAATATGCAGTGATCTACAGATGAGATATGGTTTCCCTGAGGGCACAATCCAGACTATGCAGGGATACACGTTTTCAAATGGAAGAAATCTCTCACAGTTCTCCTAATTTGAGATACCCGGCAAAGAGAAGCCCTGGGAAAGCATGCCGTGGTGGGGGGTCTCGAGTGCAGAAACACTGCGTGGGCTTCCAGGCTGGCCTCATGCTGGAGGAGGAGGCCACGTTGTGGTCTCCTCAGAGCTAAGGGCTGCCTCTGGTCTGGTTCAACAGCAAATAACCGATGTGCCTGTCCGGGTAGAAACAGGTTCACCCCATCCTGGTGAGGGCCTGGACTGTGCTCAGTGGTTGGCGTACGCAGATATTAAAAAGTCGTTATAGGAATCTGTTAGCAACACATCTGGCACTTTGGTGCTTTATGCAATGATTTTTCGCAGGTCGGAGTATCCGGAGCTCTCATCAGCAGTTACAGCAATCCTGGGCTGCGTGACGGGAACCCAGCCCTGCTCATTTCCACAACTGGAAGATGAGTTTTGTAAGGATAAACTCTACATCTAGCGGGGCTCAGGTTCTGGTGGCCAGCCAATTCGGAAAGCCTTAGAAAGCCTCTTCTTTTCCTCCATACACAGCTGAACCAGTACTGGCATGTGATGAAAACAGTGAATCCCCTCTCTAACCCAGCCAGCACAAATCATTTAATTCCTGGCCTGCCAATGGCTGCATTTTAGCATTGTCTCACCAGACCTGGAGCTGAACACAAGTTGGACAGCAGTTATATTATAGCTGTGCAACACCACATCCTGGCTTTTGATCTCCAGCTCTGGCGTAAATCAGGTCCCCAGGGACCAGAAGTCCCTTGGGGTAGAGTTTCTGTGGCCCACATCAAACACTGCTGGGAAGCACAGATCCAGCCTTCAGCAGTTGTATCATGTTTCCAGTTGTCTGCAGTGTTACAATGCCAATGATTTATTCATTCATTTATTCCACTCTTTGCATACGGGTTGTAACTCAGAGGGCAAGCAAAACGTAGTCTTCCTGCAGTTACATGCACTACGGGATTTTGGGAGCACAACCACGTGTTCAGCAGGGCGATGGACAGCCCCTCCTTGCCTCCAATTGCTCCCAGGCAAGCACCAACACCACTCCTCAGGTCCACAAGACACATCAAAAGTTGGCAGAGGGCAAAACAGAGAAGGAGTTTCCTCAGGGAGCAGCACCCTGGGGCTGGGCAGAGGCAGGAAGGGTAAGAGAGAGTCAGGCAAGGGAAAGGAAAGCACAACAATTACCTCCGTGATGAAATTCAGGACTTTCCTGGGACTTTCTCAATGGACTGATGAGAAATACTAAGACATGAAGGAAGTCTTGCAATGCTTTTGCCGCTTGGACTGCAATAACTACTCTTTATTTGTAGTGCTGCTAGAAGAAGAGAGAAGTCTGGAAAATGCATCACACCACCCTATTTACACCAAAAGGACATCATAGCAGAAACAGACCCTGATGGACGCTGTTCTAGCTCAGAAAATCTCCCTGGAGAGCCCTGGCCCAGGGAGCTGGGAGCATGACCTTGTGCGCTTCTGTCCCCTCTAGCATCTCCCCGTCTCCCTCCAGGACCGCAGCCTCGCAGCTGCAGGACACGCTGCCATCCCCGCTGCGCCTGGGCTTGCCCTGAGGATGCCCTTGGCCCCGAGCGACGTGTTGGCACTGCGCGGAGCCCCCTCTACACGCAGAAGGACCAAGCGGGGTCAGGCAGCTCAGCAAAGCTCCCCAGCGCAGCTGAGGAGGTGTCTGCAGCTCTGACCTCGCGCAGCCTGGTGCTTGCAGTAATCCTCACGCTGGCTGCTTACACAAGCCCAGAACAAAACACTTCTCAAAGTTACAAGTTTAAATTAAATTCCTTGGGCAAGACCTGAGTCATCCCAGTCCTCTCATGTAATGTATTAATTTTAACTGTGTTCTCTGATTTTCAGAACCAAGAGTTCCAATTCTCACATGTTTCCTGGGGTCTTCCTGGGGCACAAGGGACTAAATGCGAACAAGCATGGACCACGAGTCGGGCCTCGAAAGGGCACAGTGTCTGGCCTTGGAGTGGAGCGAGGAGCACAGGCACAGAGCTATGGCTGCAGGAGCAGCAAGTCAGAGTCAAAATGGGCTACACTTAAGCCTAACAATTTTTTTGCTAATACCAAAGATGAAATATAAGGTTATGTCAAGTTAAGGGGGTCTGTATCTGAGACAGGGACTCAGTTCAAACAGAGAGCCCTCATGCACTCGATTAAGAATTCACCAAGACACCTTCCAGAAACATCCCCAAGATATTGCTGCACCAGTGATCAATTATCATCATTATTGTCGTGATGTAATGATCTTCTTTATTAGTTTTCTCTTTAAAATTCAAATGGGAGATGAGTTGTATTAGATAACACATGTACTCAGACAAGGAACAAATACGTTGCTCGTACGCAGAGGATGCATCAGGAAGTACAAGTGTCTTGGAGCAACTGTGCTGATGGACGCAGAGCCTGTGCTGTAACCAATTACTTCATCATTAATAAGAAAAACAGAGTTATGCGTCCCAGTGACGTGAAAGGGAAAACAGTAAGTTCATTAAAGGTAAGCTCGAGCTGCAGCAGCAAGCTCTTTCATTGCTGCAGGAAGGAAGAAGCCACATTCTTACCTATTTTTCTTGGTGCCCACTGCTTGCCTGCAGCACCGAACCTCACACGTCCTCAATCAGCCATCCCTAGCCGCATTACCCTCTGATGGAAGCTTTAAAGGCCCTTTCATCCAGTGACTGGAGGGCTGGAAAAACCTGATGCTTTTCCTCTCCCTCCGAAAGGTCTGAAAAATGAAAATAATGAGCTCAGAAAAGGGTCTCTCCACGTTACTCATCACACTGCTCAGGAGACTGAGGGGCTAAAATTGTCTCTAATGAGTTCTCCAAAACTCAGGACCTGCTGGGCAGCATCTTCCCATAACCTGTCCTGTGCCTCTGCGTGACCCTGGTGCCGGCCGCAGCAGGGAAATGAACATGATGCAGCAACCATCTCTGTCTGCTGTGCATTACGGACAGTTTATAATGACTGGCTTGTCACAAATAAACAGGCTTCAAATTTTGAGTGAGCACCACTAGTGCCAGACCCAGAGCATGTCATTGCTGTAATCTGAGGGCAAAACCCTGACAATGACAGCGGGCTGATGGATGAAGATCTTGAAGCTTGTCCCAGCTCCCAGGAAAGCAATAAATCAATGACACAGGAAAACCCCAAGCCCCTGAGTGCTTTAAAAGTCAATAGTAAAATTTAAAATCAATGGGAAGGCTGGCAGGGAGGCAGTGCAGGGGCGGGTGCGCAGAGGGGACGGCAGCTATTGTTCAGCTGGGGTAAGCTGCCAGCACGCTGGAGCCTATAAGCCAATTTTACTTAATAATCCCACTAATGTGGAATGACACTGGTTGTAATCCTTCAGTGATTACAGTGTAGACCAATGCCTCGGCATCTCTGGGAGGATTTAAGGGACAGTACGGCATCCAGAAAGCTATAGTCAGATTTTTTCAATCAACTAGAAGAGAATATTCAGGCACAGAAAGCACAGAAGTTGTCTATCTGGCAATAAAAAGGAGAGCAAAGCCGGAGCTTCCTTGCTGTGATAGCTGCCAAGTGCCTCTGTGAAGCAGAGCCCAAATCCAGAGAAGAAGGAAAGGGGGGATCTGCACAACAGGATACCACGAGCAGAAAACATAGCACAGCCTGGGGAGAAGTATTTGGATCGGGGGGCCAGGAGCACAGGGTCTGCCTGGGGGCTTGACACACAGCAAAGAGAGGGGAGACGATCTATAGGGTCAAGGGGATTTTGAACAGAGCGTGTGAACTCCCTCTGCTTGCACAAAGTGGCCCCAGGAGAGGAGCCACTGGTGAGCAAAAGAGAGCCAGGACCTCTTGATCTATCCTGTGTCCCTGCAGGCACCCTAAGGACCATTTCCAGGTCTCTTGTCCACCCTGAGGAGTTTCCCTCACTATCAGAAGTCCCGCAGCTTTCAGTGAAGATGACCTTCAGAGTAGCATCACATCTGAGCTTAGAGAGATCCACAGCCCGCTACACAAGGAGATTCCAGGCAAACCCACCTTATCTGTAAATTGCTACCAAGAGTTTAAATTATTGTTAATTTATTGGAAGTGTCACTTGTACAACATTATCAGTGATTATTGCCAGGCTGGGAAGCATGAAACTGGAGCACAGCTGGGAGGTTTCAGAAGCTGGTGAACTGCTGGGGGGGTTGTTAAATTATCAGCTGCATATTGAGAACAGCTGGAGCAACTCCAAGAGCCAAGGACAGATGCAAAATTGTTGGAAGGATTGATTTAACATCATCACCAGCAGCCTTGTATAAGCCATACAGGCCAGGAGGCCTGAAGAACAGCTGGTCAGAGTGGACTAGCTGAATTACTGTAACAAAATTAGATAAAAAACACACAGGAAATGATTGCAGCCCTTTACAGGGAGGCAAGAGGCTTTCCATACTGGAACAGCTGGAGGGCTTGGAGAGACTGTTCTCTCCTGATAGTAATCACTAAATTAGTCAAATTCAGCCACTGAAGATGTCTTGTTATGAACAGATGGAAGTTTGGGTTTAACTCTCTGCTTTGCATGAGCATGTTCAAAGGCACCGGTAACTCCTCTGGCTCAGTGCAGAGGAGACCTGAGCGGCAGAGTCCCAGGCGGCACAGAGCTGGCCACAGCTGGGAGCCACCCGAAGCCTGGGGCAACTCTGGGACCTGAGAGGGACACAAGTGAGGCAGATGCTTTCCATCATCTCCAATAAAAGTGCCTGCGTTGCTTTTCCCTAGATGAAATACCACAGACTCTTCCCTAGCAGTTTCCTCTTTTCTCTCCAGTTGGCCATTCCTGTAGGTGACACTAGTCCCAGCTGGCTGACACCACTTGCCCCAGCTGCTGGCCTGACAAGACGGTCCTCTGAAGACAGAGCATCAAAAACAAAAAGGGTCTCTCTCTGGGTTTTTATCTTTCATGAGATTCAAGAGGGAAAAAAAAACACTTTCAGACTGTCAGTTTAAGCAGAAGGCGAAGGATAGTACACATCATCTCTGCTGATCGTGAGCACACAGTGCTGCACCCCTGGAAATGCCAAAACGATCAAGCCAGTGGTTCTCCTCACCCTGTAACCTGGCCCTAAAATGGTGTTCCCGTGCAAGGCAACAGCCTTCTAGATTAAAGTCATAGCAAATAGTGAGTGTCAGAGAAAAATCTTCCTACACCCCAAATAATTAGAGGATATTGTACTCCTTGAATCACAAGGGTTAACATTTACACCACAATCGGTTTTTAAGGAACCCTGTAGCTTTGTACTCATTTTCTGAAAATTACCGTGCACTTGTCATCAGACGCCTCTTGGGCAGGACCAGTTTTTTCCAGACATGGTTGCCTGGTGCCTCTGAGAGCACCAAGGCTGCAGAAGCAGTGGTGTGCTCTGGAGCGGCACCTGATGGCCTGGTAGGATGTTGCTCCGAGCCTCAAACAACCTTAAGGATGCCTGTCTGCTGGCAAATGAATATTGCCCCTTAGGAAAACCACTTGAAATATCTTCTCTTTCAGCAAATGAATGAATGCCTGGCAATACTGAAATATTTCATCTTGTATGACCTCATTCTCTGCGTTCTTCAAGTTGTGAGCTGTCCCTTGCCATTCAGCATGTGTCCTAATATAGACTCTCTCCCCCCATCACCAGTATGCTGGGGATGAATCATAAGTCATATTTGCGATTGTGAACCCACATGCCAACCTACATCTGGAGAGATGACTCTTTTCACTAGCCTTAAATCTGCAGCTCTCTTTGTTAGGATGAAGTTTAACAGGTTGTTTTCCCTATCTCCGAACAAAGCTTTCTAAAAGCCGCAATGTTCAGAAATGCCTTCTTGTTCCATTTCTCCACTGTAGGCAGCTTCCGTGAACTTTGCTTATCATTGTATTATATTAACAAGGAGACCAAGACTGACTGAGCAATAACAGCTTTGTTTCTTGCAACAGGATTGGAATTAACGTGGAAAATCATCTAAAAATAAAACTTCTGTCAGGACAACAAAGAAAACTAAAACGTAGCAACCACAGGTTGAATATTTTTGCCCATCTGACATGAACCAGGCATGATGAGAGGTTCTGAAAATGTGCTTGGTCCATGTTGGACTTGTGTCTTATAGTCCAAATATTTTAGCTGAAGGAAAAACCCACTTTCAGCCTAACACTAACTGAAGCATTTTCAGAATTTGCACCACACACGGGAAAGAACATCTCAAAGACCCCCTCCCACCCCACTAGGTATTCAGCAAAGTCCCAGATGAAGTTGAATAACACCTGGAGGTGGCGGCAAGCATCACAGGCATGATGTACCGAGGACATCAACACCACATTTAAGTTAATGTCCATGTTTTAGTTAATTGAACTATAATCATCTAGAGCTGAAAGCATAAGTCATCTTGGGGACAGCGCCTATGAGCTGTAATAGCTGAGGTATCCTCAGCAGACTATGCAGAGAGAAACACGCAGCAACTAATAGAGCATTAATTTTAAGCCTCACTAAAACCACTGGGTAGTGTTTGCAAATGGGAGCGTTAATGGCAGCACGGGAAGCAGCAGCGTTGCTGTGACTCAGGGCGAGCTGGTCCCCCTGTTGCTCGAGCGGTTATAAACGTGCCATCGTCTCCCACTTCTTATTTAGTTTATTATAGTCGGTTTTCCCTGACAGATATAGAAAGGGAAAAGATTTGCATAGAGAGATTTGTCTTCTGCTCTTCCAGTGGGTACTCTTAGACCTGTTCCGGCATCCTTTGCTAAATCAGTTTGTATGAATGTATACATAAAAATCCAAACCCAATGCAACACTACTGCACAAACAAGCAAAGCAAGAACGAACCCAGAAGCAAGAATCCTGGGGCCACGCTGCCCTGGGTTTCACCCACATATGTCAGCACCTGCCATGGCCCAGGCAGAGATTTCTGGAGAAAAACATTTTTATGAGAAAGGCAAAGTGCACCTCAAGAACTGGGGAGGAGCTTGGAGGCAGTTCCACACCTCTGGGTGGCCTGGAGGGTAGGGGACTCCACGGTGCACACAAGAGGGTGACAAAAGAGAAAACCTGCTCAGGAAAACAAAAAAATCATTTCCCCAGAGCTGCAGAGCTGCAGACCATCCTTGCCCTCCTGCTCCCTGCATTCGCAGTGAATGACAAAGCACAAACCCAGGCTTTAGCAAGAAAGCACAAATACGAGTCACTGCTAAATCCCTTTGTATGTTTCACTGGACACATACTTCAGCTGCTTCAGGTGAGAGAGCTACAGATGCGCAGACATTGTGCAAATGTCTTGGTATTTTTTTTCATCATCCCAAAGATATTTTGTGTGCACATATTGTATTCGTGGTATTCTTTCTGCCTTTTGAGTATTCCCCTAGAATGCTTCTAAACAATGAATTTTGCACCTCCCCTCCCCAAAGATGATGTGCTTTTATATCTGAAAACATTTAAGTGGGATTTTTGACTTAAAGCCTTTGTTCTTGTTGTTAAGCGGATCAAGCTACAGCACTTTGGAGAAAAAGAGAAGAGAAACAATGTTGTTTTGTCTGCTAACATGATTGATGGACAAGTTTCAATTATTGTATCTTCAACTGACTGGGAAGCACTTAAAAAGAGACAGACTCGTGAAAGATGTGTTACTTCCCAGTTCAGTGCTATTTCCACAGAAAAAGTATACAAGGTTGCTCTCTGGTGGTAGCTGCCTGCCTCTGTAGGCAGGGTTCCGCTCCCAGCTGCTGTGCTGCCAGTTTATTTTAGGGACTAAGCAGTAGTGTGAAATCTGAGTATTAAAATAGCAAACATATATATTTTTAATCATTTATTGTCTTGATTTAATTTGCTTTCAGGGCTTCCCACCTGCAGCAGCTGTGGCAGGGAGCTGTGCAGCACCTCTGCTCCAAGAACACCTGTGATGCATGGATCTGCCCCCCCAAAAAACTTTCCTCCAGGTCACCCATCTCCTATCATTCTCAGCCATTTAAAAAGCACTAACTTTTATTTTTTATTAAATCACAGTTCAGCAAATGGTGCCAGTTCAAAGACTTTTTTTGGCTTGATGGATTTCGGATCAGTGGCCAGCTCAGGGGTTGGACACATTACTTCCATTGCTGCAAGTATGAATGCAGTTTTCATTTTACAAAGACTGCACTAAAGTTTATGGCACTCCAATGTTATGAAAGGCTTTTTCATGGACCTGTTGTGATCCCCAGAGAGATACGTGGAGCCAACAAGGGCACCGTGCATGCCTGCAGTACGCAGTCACGGCAGCAAGGTGCACCCTTCCATTAGCCTAGCATGGGAACAGTTTTGTAGTCACCAATTCTCCAGCTTATGGCTCTGAAATGAACCAAAATCCTGCTTGGAAATGCAGATCGATAATGGAAATTAAGGTGACATTTAGAAGGACTGGAAGATTTCCCACAGCTGAGGTTTGCTCTGATAGCAGGCCAGTGGGAGTGCAAAAACCAACATGAAGCACACTGGATTTTGTTTCAGTGCTGCTCTCAACAGTACCTTTTCTGCTGCTTTTCCTGGAAATCCCCAGTGTCAGCCTGTTTCCAACACGCAGTGACAGTGAGGAGTCCATCTACAGGGGTCCCCAGGGAGATGCTCCCCAAGGGGTGCTTCAGAGCTGCTCAGTGAGACCCTGCCCTGGGGAATGTGCCCAGGCAATAACCACTGACCAGCAAAGACTGGCATTTGCTACCCACCCCTTCCCTCACCCATCCTTAGTCTCTCTCCTCTGATAACCTCTGGCTTCTTCAAAAGCAGCCCCAATTAGCTAAGATGCTTGTGTTTGCTGGGACCAGGGGACCTCCTACCCCTCCTGGCCCTTTCACGGGAATGGCAGTGCTGACCCCCTGGGAAGAAGACCTGCAGGCAACAGCACCTCGGAGCCCATGCCCCCCACAAACCTCTGATTCCAGCTCAGATTTGAAACCCAGTTGTCCACGTGCAGGGCATGGGTTTGGAACAGCCTAGAAATATTACAAGAAGTACCTCCCTAATGCAAGTGCCCAGGAGCTGGGGCTGAAGAAGGTCCCACAGAACCACAGGAGCCCTGGGCTGAAGCAGAGGCCAACACATCTGTCCTTCCCGTGCAAGCGAGCCTCCCACAGGCATGCATTAGAGAGAGAAGCATCTTAATCATCCACCCTGCTGCAAATACATTTGCAGAGCTTTAATTGATTAACAGGCAGTCCTTGCCAGCAAATGAGCGGTTGGCTCCAGGGAGCTCTTGCTTGCTTGTTTTTAAACAGTGCAAAGTGGAAAAATGGAAGGAATAAGCAGTGAAAGCTCCAGGGACTGAAGCAGTGGGAGGGCTGGGGGGAGGCAGGCAGTTCTGCTCAGTGCGCTGACCTTACTGCTGCAGGGAAATGGGGGTCAAGTGGTAGCAGAGCACAGCACCGTGGGGAACGGGGAGGAGTTAAACAACCCCAAACCCCAAACTGCATCTCTGCTTCCAGGCACGGGAGCCAATGTTCTCAACAATTTGTGAAACTCTGAGGTAGCTAAGGAATAACTAAAATTGCCTAGAACTCAATAATGTGTTCATCCCTGGTGACAGTAGAAATTGCTGCTACCCCACGTCAGCCACCCCCCAGCTGGTCATCTCTCTTCTTCCAAACATCCTCAGCCTGGGAGAGCTGGCCTGATTTTAAAAAAACCTTGTAGACCCAAGAAAGGCACAGGTCATGGTGAAAACGGCAACGCCAGCGTGACCAGAGCACAGATGGTCCTACCGCCGCCAATGGACAGAGTGGTCCATTGCTGAACCCTGGCTCTCCAGCAGGATCCTCACCATCAGGATAAAAGCGGCTCAGGAGAAAAGCAGAACTGCCAGTCCCCTGCTGAAGCTGCTTCAGTGTAGAAAAATACACAAGATCCCAGGCAGAAGAGAATCGTTGCAGCATGTTGTGACCGCTGGTCTGCGGCTGCCCCTCTCCCTGTGCTGAGCTCCGCTGCCGCTTCAGCTGCAGCGGGGCATTGCACCCCCAGCTGCAGGGGGGATGCCCACAGGCCCTGCTACATCCAGAAAATCCCTATAATTAAATTCACACAATTAAAAATTGGCACAAAATCTGAGAGCATTTGTAGCCATGCACGCAGACACTTCTGTGCAGGCAGCCAGGATGCACCCCAGCTGCTCCCTGCGCAGGCAGGTTTTGTGTGCGGCAGTCATGCTGGGACAGCCACCCTGCAGCCAGCTTCACTGCCACCTCCCGTGCAGCCTCCAGCTTTCCTCGCCTGCACCCATAACATCCCAACACAGAGCACCAAAAAAATTCCCACTCCTGAAAACCTCTCCAGCACAAAACCAGCACTGGCAAAGGCTGCTTCTAGAAAGCGAGTCTAATCTGGGATGGGTAGAAGGCTTTTGGGAGAGAAAAAGGGCAGCTAGATGCAATCACTGACTGGTTTTGTAAGTCAGAGGGTGCAGGAAAACCACTCTTGCTATATTTTCTTGCAATCTTGAAATCCAGTTTATAACAGAAGATGAGAGAAGTCACCCATCTGGGTACAAAATCCACACCATCAGGCTCAGAAGCTCATTTACTCCATGCAGCCCAAAAGGGAGATGCAATATGCTGCAGCACTGGGATTCTGGGGCAAGATTCAATAGCAGAAAGATTCACATCAGATTCCAAAACGCCGTGAATCTCAGCCAAATCAAATTACTCTGATTGCCGAATATATCATTTTCCACCTTAAGTGGAACAGCCTTCCTTCCCTGAACATGCTCCAGCTTCATTCCGGCGCAGCACTGAGCACGCTAATAGAGATGTCTCTCCGGAGGCTGTCACGGCCGCCCACCTGCTGTTTGATGACTTTACACACGTGTGACAGGTAGTAATGTCACTGACAGCCTCTCCCTGGCACCCAGTTCTTATTCATACCAACGCCCTGCCTGTCTGCGCTGTTCCAGGGGAGCCTTGTATCGCTTCCCCTCTCGCTTTGTTGCTTATCTTTGCTGAGAAAGGGGACTTAATTTTTCTGCTGCTCCATCCCGCCAGTCTATACATCAGCCAAAATGTTAAAAAAAACAGATCATGACAGGGCAGGATCATGACAAGCTGGCAGTGGAAGAAATATATCCAGTGAGAAATCCCTCACAAAAGCACCAGGCGGTCTCCTGACGGAGGATGTGTCAGATACTGCACTAACAACGCTACACTCAGCCTGAGCCAAAAGGCCAATGACAAGCAGTCCCAGAGGGGAAAACAACAGCCCAAACCTTTGCCTGCCCACTTGCTCACTAAGCTGATTTCGCCTCAGATTCTCATTAAGTACTGATGTGGTGGGAGCGGGCTGTGTCCCCGCTGTGCTCCCCAGCCCCCCCGGCTTCTCGCTTACAGCAATGCCAAGGAGGTGGCGACAAAAGCATTTCTGAGACAGAAAACTAGCTCCTGTGATGTTAGGAGTGTGAGAAAGAGCATTATTCCCTCCCCTCAGGTACCGTCACAATAAAATCATGATGAAGCTTCAAAGAGTGCTTTTTACACCCAAAATGCTCTGCAGGGACGAGATCACAGCCCTGGTGCTGGGACAGGGCTCCAGAGTTGCCCCACCTCGCTGCTATGCTGGAGATATCCCCCTAAGGCTCATATTCAAAGTCCAAATTTTTTGAGACTCTATCAAAATGAGCGTCTTCTATTGCTGTGTCAAAAGAAAGACTAGAAATAGAGGTGATTAGACTGTAGAGAGGTTTAGGTGATCACTAAGAAGGGTTCAGTAGGAGAAGTGGAGAAACAGTATGAAGAAAGCAGGCAGCAGTCCAGCAGCAAGAGAAGTTATTGCACTGAACTAGGAATAACTAGCTGTGCAAGGACAAGACACAAAATGAGTGCTTAGGCAGCAGCCCTGCAGATGAGGACTTGGGAATTACAGCATGGGGCAGACATGCCCTGGTTTTGCAAAACATGAAGCCAATATGGATCCAACAGGATCCGTTGCGGGGGTGACACCAGTAAGGACCCGGCCGTGCCCAGGGCGGGAAGGGGCGAGAGGAGCCGAGGTGGAGGGGAGCAGGTGAGGGGGGGAATGGGGCTTGCCTCATGGAGATGTGCAGGGGAAAATGAGGGTTATCCAGTTCAGAAAGTGGAGAAGCCTCTGGGAAGAGCCTGTGGAAGTCCCCAGATCCATAAAAGGCTGCTTCAGAAATGCACGGCGCTCATGGTGTTCGGGGCGAGCTCTGCCTTCCCCTGCTCCAGGCTGCCTGGCTAACACAAGCAGAACTCAGAGCAGCAGCGAAGCCAAGCCCTGGGCCCCACTTCAGTACGATAATTAAGCGAGCGTTTAGATATATAGGCAATCCTGCTGGCTACTGCCTGAGCGTTTCGGGAAATGAAGTCATGGTTTTGCTTCCCACCAACTTCCCCCATAGCCGTGAGAGCTGGAGGATCGGACCACGCGGACGCCAGGCTCCTCTCCCATCGGCAGCCCTGGGAGCCCACAGAGGGATTTTTTAAGGTGAAGCTGGGCACTTATTGCCCACAGACAGAGTCTGGAGTTAATGAAATACTACCAAGTGCCATTTCTGTTTTAGAAAGCATGATGATGTTAATTAGCGTTCAAATTAAGCAGTAAGATAGAAGTGGGCATATAATGGACCGCTAATAAATGCCTTGAGTGTGTTGAGAGACGCAGGTCTGGGAGAAGAGTGATTTTAATCACCAGGAGTATTACTGATGGCCCGTAGACTCCCTTATTGCTGTTCCAACACGCTGGAATGCTGCGCTTTCCCATTAAAGCACCCATTAGCCTTCAGCCCGCTAAAAATGTATCAGTGAAGCCATGTTCTGCTCATTTCTGCTCTACACGTGATCTAATGAACACGATTTCAGGGGCTCAAGCCAAGCTCCAAGCACCAGCCATGGCTCAGAAAGCCCAGCCCAGGCAGACCCAGGTGGTTTCATGAGGCGGGGGTCCCCCAGCACCCTTCACATCACCGCTGGCTCCGGCACCACAACAAAACCTGCCTGCCTCTTCTTGCAGAGCTGGTGCCCTGTGCCCAGGGCGATCGATCACGCAGTGGCATCAGTTAAAATCATGGTATTTTTCACTTCCATGTGGATATATTACTTCTCCAAAAAGCCATTTGTGCTTAATGCCATTTGTCTGCAGTACGGTGCTAATCAGCCGCAAAGACGTTTTTGTGCAGAGATTGATCGACTCCACGTAAATAGGTGGAACCTTTCATTAAAATACAAGCGCAGACGCTGTGCCCTAGCCTGCTGACAACACGGCATAGACCACTGAAGGGGCTGATTCTATTTTAGTCTACCCTGGCATAAATCAGGAGAAAGACCCAGCTCAGCAAAGCACTTAGCACATGTTTAAGTCCATCAGATTCAGTGAAGTGTTCAAGCATGAGCCGAACCTCGGCACAGGCAGCGTGACTGCTCCCAGGCTGACGGCTCTCGCTTGCTAAGTCAGAGACTAACTGCAAAACAGCATCCGTGGCCTTTCATTCATCTGCCTGCAAATCCAGGGCTCGGCACCCACTCCAAATGAGGGGTGTTTCTGATGGCAGCAGGGAGCCTCGAGAAAACCTTTGGAGAAAAACTCACAGAGTTCACAACACATAGCTACAGGGTGATATTTAACCCAATAAAGATGATTGCAAGAAAAAAAAGTCTTGAGGAGGCTAGGCACCAAGAGGAAATTAGCTGGCTGGCTAAATAGTAGAGCTGGTTCCCACACTGCGGTGTTTACTGGGTCATGCGCTGCCCTCTCTGTCCTGCAGGCACTCGGCTGGTTCAGTGCAGGTTGGTGCCAGGGATACAGAGGCTTTTGCTCTGTTGCCTCTGGCTTCCAGCACTGCTCCAGGGGTCCTTTCCCTCTGCTGAGAAAGGCAAGCAAACGCGATCAAAACCCTCCCTGGGGCACACGGGTGAAAGGGAGCTCCATCATCACAGCCGCTGCTTCTCGTAGGGCAGAGAGGATGCAGCCGGCCGGGAGCGCTCGGCCAGCATGAAAGCATTGTGGCTGTCGTGACTGTAAGAACTGAATGCTGCAGATGAAACCTTAGTGTTTGCACCCCATACACGGTGAGCTTGCACTGGTGGGGTAAGATAAAACAAAGGATTAAAGCCAGCTGAAAAATATTCATTTTTCTTTCTTCAGGTTAGCAAAATAAGTGATTGTAAGCATTAAACTTGGGATAATGATGCCAGGCTTGCAGGAGAGAACTCCAGGACACGCTAACATGCAAGCAGCAAGAGGATTTTGTTATTCACTTCTGCTTCTACCACTAGACTAAACCAAGCCCGGCATTCGCCAAGTTAACTGACGGCAGAAAAGAGATCCGAAAACGTGGCTTCCTCGCCCCCCCCGGCTCTGCAGCAGGTTACACCAAACCTGCCACCAGCCAGCACACCCTGTGCTTTCCGAGGAGGGGGCAATGCCCCCAGCAACGCGACAGCTCCCCGCGAGGTTCGGAGGTGGCAAACAAAGACGACACAGCCCAGCGAGTCACAGCAAGTCATGACAATGCCACATGCAATGGCGAGAGGAACTCGTGTGAAGCGTGAGACAAGAAACAGCCAAGGGACAGCTTCTGTTGGGCTGACCCCAGCTGCTGCTGCTGAGACAAGAACTAAAATGGCTTTTGACAACTGAAATCAGAAGAGCTACAGAATTTCTTTCCAAAACGATTATTATTGCTTTGTGGCTATTTTGCTTGAAAATTATTAATTTTGTGTCTGTATTATTTCATGACACAAACAGTCATAGCAGTACAATATGTCAGGTCAGGTCACCAGATAATAATATGTCAGAACATTTTAACTCCATGTCATGTTATGCCGATTCCTTTTGATTATTGTATTTTTAAAATCCATTAGCAGCGGCTGCAGCTCAATACCAATTAAATACACTGTCTTGTTTTCTAGAGTGAAGAGCTTTACTGTGCTTCATAGTGAAGCAATTTGACACTTTGAATAAAATAAGCATTAATTACAACAATTAATGGAGCAAACCTGGAAAGACGACACCAGGCTGACAAAAGCATGTTATTTTGGCCTAACCAGACAGAAGTAGCCTCAGCGAAGGCACCATTGGGGTGTGCTGGTGTGGTGCCTGTCCTCAGGAACCCTGAGAACACCAACAACAAGCAGAGCAGCGTGGCATGGTGCAAACCCTGCCTGCAAACCCCAAAGTTTCCTTCGAAGCCACTGTTTCTGGACAATTTAAGATACTGGCTGTTGCATGAAATGGCCAAAGAAAAATGCTCTCTTCTGCAAATCCACCCGTGAAGGCTTCCCACTGGCAGGACGGATAAGACGGACAAGGGCTGATCACCTTTGAAACACAAGCTCTTCTGTTGTCAGCTTTCACAGAAAGTCAGATACTTGTTTTGCAGGGTCTCGCCAGCTCTATGAGCTACTGACAACTCACCGGACAGGGAACTTTATGAATAAAAATATTTAACCTTTTTTCCCAATGATCACATAACACCCTATAGCTGCCACGAGCAGTGCCACTTTACTCTGGACGCCCAGCAGGCTGTTTCAGTAATGTTTTACAGGAATTGCGTTTTTTTGATTGCAGCTTTCCAGCAAACCTATTGCCACCAACCCTCAGGACCAGGCTCTGTGCCGTTGCCGCGTTAACCAGCGCAGCGCTGCACCAGTACTCGTGCGGCACGGGCATGACGCAGCCGGGTCCTCGCTGCCACGTCTGGAAAGCCTCGGTCTGCCGCAGCCTCTGCTGAGCTACAAACCAGCTGAGGACCTGACCTTGGCTGAAAGCAATACAAGTGGAGCAAAATAACCCCGTCACGCAGCCAGGCTGACTGCCTTTAGGATCGTCGCCTTCACCTTTTATGAATGAGGAGCAATTTGCTGGGTACAGCCTGGAAATTGAAGCACAAGTGACACGGCACTCCGTGAGGGCTGCAGGCTCCCTTTTGGGTGGCAACACACAGATACAGCAAAGCCACCTCATGGGAGCTGCCTTTTTCCTAACGAGGTCTGACAAGCGCGGTTTACCCACTGGCAGGAAATTATGACAGACAGATTTTCCCTGTGCAAACAGAAAGCCTCACATGCAGATCAAACCCAGTGTCATAGCCTGTCCTGTGGCTTTTTGCGGCTGTCCCTTGCCCACCGTGGCTTCGTGGAGGCAGGAGCACTGTCCCCAGCCCGCCGACGCCTCGGGGCACAACTGGAGGCTGCGAGAGGAGAAGGGAAGATAATTCTCCCTCATCGCATCCCTTGATTTCAATCTCACCTATTTAAAGCCATTTATTTAAAGCCATCCATGAAGGAACCGGAGATCCCGAGTGAAGCATCCCAGAAGGGGCTACCGCTCCCCGGGCAGGTAGATAGCTAGGCTGCGGTGGTGACACTGCACAGAAGCATTTGATGAGCTTACTCCTCACACACTCAATCGACACTATCTTCTTTAAGAAAGCAGACCATCTGAACATTAAAGTTTAAGGCTCTCCTTCGAAGGCCCAGAGTAGTAACAAATACCAAGTGAAATTTAAATGCAGACTGCAGCCCAAAGGTGTCTTCTGCGGAATTGTTTGTGTTGAAACAAATCTTGTGTAAAACCAGCCAAACTGACTTTGGCCTGGGACGCTTTCACAGGGTCACTTGCTTCGAAAGGCTGCGCGTAGTTTTGCAAATCACCAGTCTCTGTCATGGACTAGTGACTCACAGCTTTTTTGTTATTAAAAGCAGAGCGTTCCATCTATGCATTATTAAAAACATCACGCAGATGTTGGTATGCACACGACAAGCGTGAGCCCCCGGCTTTCTGCAGTCGCTCGTTGACTTAATGCCATGCCGACAGCAGCAGCTGTGATTCACGGAGTAAAGACCGGGGCCACATTTTTCCCACGAAAACGTGCGGATAATTCCCCTTTCTGCTCACGAGTTTGGCAGTAATCTGATCTGCTCTTCAGATCCGGTGCAGCAGAGCGGGTCCGGGTGAACATTTGCTTTGACACTTTACATCCGTGATTACAAGCTAAGCGCGTGGCCAGCCGTGACACCAGCGCAGCCTCACCGCAGCCACCCCGTGCTCATCAGCCAAGTCCCTTGTACATGAGAGGTGGTCCCCAAGTGCAGGAGCGAGAGCCTTGGAGCTGCACGCTGCCAGGATCACGCCCAGCTCCGCATCCAAACCTTCTCGTGGCCGGTGTTGCAGCGACGGGCTGGGCTGCGAGCACGGAGTAAAGAATAGAAAACCCTCCATGTAACAAAGCTTCTGACAACCAGATCTGAAATTTCTCGTACTATCAGTCTCTTTAGAGGTGGGTGAAATGTGGTAGCACTAAATGACACGTTCAAGGAGGGAGAAGAGCTGAAGCTGTTCTCCAATTTGCATTCAGTCCAAGCTGCTGAAATGCCCTCACTGAGTTGTTGAATAGTTGATTCTGGAAAAGGACGTATGATCAGGACTTTTCAAAAACTAAGTTGCTTATTTTTAAGTTAAATTGCATTTTATGATGAAACTGAATTTAAAAAGCCTTTAGTGGAAAGGTGAGTTAAGAAGAAAATTAAGGAAAAACTTTGTTTTGTGTCAAGTGACACATTTGATACAGGACTAATTTTTTTGTTCTTCTCAGTGAAAAAAAGTCCATTTTGATTTCATCGAGCTAATTCTGTTTTTCCACATTTATCAAGGACCCCTGAATGGCAGCACTGTGCCCAGACGGGACACGGGACATCTCTGTGATCCACCGACAGCCTCCAGGCTCTGGGTTCCCTTCCTTTAGCCACCCTGGGCCCTGCAGCTCGCAGTGCGGGGGCGAGGAGGAGCGATGCTTTGCGGTTTGGGCTCTGCCAGCTGGGAGGCATCTTCCCCCGTCTTACCCTCATTCACCACCACCATTAGCAGGCTGGGTTTCCTCAGCTTATCGCACTGATGTTGTAAGGGCACAAGGCTGTGGCTCCCTTGTTTAATTACAGCTGAAGTGCAGTACCCGCATACTCCAAAGCCTTTAACCCTGGACATTTCCATGTGAATGATGATTTGTAACTCAGCGCAGAGCCAGCCGGTGCTGGCAAGGCTCGTGCACACACGCAGAGCCTGCGAGCACGGCTGTGGGTGTCCTCTCCAAAAACCCACGGCTCTGAGGGACCTGAACTCGGCAGGGTCCCCAGCCTGCAAGTTGGTGTGAGAGAAGGTCTGGGCAGGGAGAAAGGCCCTTTTGTCAACCAGGTGATTACCCCGGAGGTGGGGATGTAAACAAAAAGGAGTAGCAATCAAGAGAAACATAGGATTCAAAAAGCAAATCCATTATTTCCCCTTGAATTCAGCAGTGGCAGCAGCTGGAGGAGCCGTGCTGCTCTCTGCAGGAAGATGCTCCTGCCCCGCACCTTGGCTCGCTTCCACATCCAGCTTCCCCCGCACTCCCACCCGCCAACGTTATTATTTTTCGCTCCCAGCTCTGAGACATTCAGGTCCACCCAAGAGGCGGCTGCACTTCATTTGCCAGCAAATTGCGTATGAAGCCCATGTAAATGACTATGCTTTGGTGAGCCTTTGGAGGGGAGGGCGTAAAATGCGATGACGTGCATTGCTCCCGAGCGTGCCCACCATCAGCCGGGTGCTCTCGGCTGGGAGGCTTCAGGAGAGGCCGGGACCGACCTGCGGCAGCCTCTCCCCGAGCCACGCATCGCATCGATTCTGCTCAAGCTGCTCTTAAACCCTTCAGCAGCAGAGATCTCCCAGCTGGCAGGCCCGATGCGGAGACGGCCGCGGAGCTGTCCCATCGCTCGAGCCAGCATTGCCGCTGCGGTGCCGTGCGGGACCCGGGACCGCTCGCCAGCTGGGCTGGGGGGACATCGCCTGCGGTACAGCGAGGGTGCGGATGCTGCTCGCTTCGCGGTGTTATCTCATTGCTGCCCTCTCGTTCCTGCAGACCCGCTGCCTGGGAAATCAGCCTCTGGAAGCACTGGGAGTGGTTTCCATGGAAATAAAGAAGAATTTCACAGCCCAACTCCACCAAAACATTGGTTGGCTCACTGTGTTTCATGGGCCACTTATTAATTAATAACAGCAACAACAGTGAAGCCAGAGATGCCATGGCAAGACCAGCTTGGGTTTGGACAGAGCAGACAGGAATAATCTGCTGAAGCCATTACTGAAGCCCAGAATTCTTCAGTGCCTGTCCCTTTGTTGTGCCCCCGCTCCCTCCTTTCCCCTCCTCATCCCACTGGGATGCACAGGGGCCCGATCCAGCCCCTGGCCCATGCCAGCCATTCCTACAAGAGCCAACTCATTCCTGGCCAGCTTATAGTCCAGCCAGGACCATATCAGCTACTCAAATTGCATCTCCTCAGCAAGGCGGGGATACAGAAGTTGCTGTTTATAAGCAACCCATTTCTGAAAGTACTGGGAAGCAACAAAACAAAGGAAAATACCCCAAACTGGGAAGATGATGGCGATTATTTGTTGCCAAGAGGCGCATATATGAGCATCCTGGGTGTACTCTTAATCTTTGCACAGCATCAGCTCCAGCCCTTCACAAACAAACCCCATCGCCTCATCCTGCATCATGCTCCACACCTCCCTCACACAGCACAGAACAAGCATCACGGTAAAATACCAATGAAACACCTTCGACTTGGCAGAGGATAGGCAGCATCAGGAATACACAGCCACTGATAAACAGCTTTGACAGATGCTCGGTTACAGAAAGTCTGCATGGCACCTGTGTGGCGTTTAAAAGTAGACGCAGTGTGAGGGATGCAGGTGTGGCACAGAAACAAATTTCATTTTTAAGAACCAGCTACTTTAGTGGTCTGTTTTTTTCCTAACTAAATTTAAGTGCCATGGGTCAGAAGCACAGACCCAGGCCTCTCCAGTGCACTCAGGACTCTAAATATCCTCAGATATCTGGGCTCTTGTCCATCATACCTACATGGAAACGGATTGAATATGAATGTTTTTGCTGATGTTGCTCAATCATTTGGGATATTGGGCAAAGTCTTTCCTGATGAAGTAGATGTCGAAGGTTGAAATCTGGTCCTTATTGCCTATATTCTGCCTGCTGCTCTCCTGTAAGCCTGGGAGGGAAGGGGCAGAAGGAGCAGCTCTGGCTGTGGGGATGAGTAAATCACAGGCCCGTACAGGTGGCTCAATGAGGCTGCAGTGATTTGTTTTAAGGCAATCACTCTCATGTACATTGGTCACCTGGAACTAGTAAAATAAAAATCCTGAATAAAGGATAATGACCCAGGTTTTCTTTCAAAGGATCATATTGGGAAAAAGGGCAATAAAGAGAGCATTTTTTGCATTAGTGTGTCCTGCACAGATGGGAAGAGCCGCTCAGCTGCAGGGCATAGCTCTACACTGACGGTCCTTGGGGTGACTCTTTTTTCTACATCCAGGTCATGCACCCTCTTCATTGTTCACTTTGGGGTATGCTGAAGCAACCTGGGCAGCCAGCCTATCATTAACATGCATATCTAGGAGTGATGTATCTCATCAAAACTGTCTAGGACATATTTTAGCACATCAGAGCTTAGAATTGAAGATGCTTACACAGAAATACACAGATGGGTATCGGTGCAAGATGGAAACACTTCAAAATATGTGTGGTGCTTGCAGCAAACTTCATCTCACTGATTCTTTCCTCCTTGGAAAAGCTTGCAAAAGTCCTTGGGGGGACTCCAGGTTGTACTGTGCTTGTGGGAGGGGAAAGGATGCAATTAATGCTTGTAAGGAACGGGCTGTTCGACTTTTGCAAAACTTTGTCCCAGAAACACAAGCACAACCTACCACAGGTGGAATTGCAGTACGCTCTGGGGTTCCTGTTTTACTTTCTGGCTCTCGCAGTGAACCAGCCTGATTACCCTCACTTAAAACATGATTGTCCCCAGAACCACTGCACACAAATCCCTTGCCAAAGTCAGCCAAAATAGAAGCGATGCAAACCAAAACAGGTGGGAGAGCATCCCCCAGCCGCAGCAGCCGTTACACTGATAGCAACTGAGCCGAGCCCGCAAAAGCTGGGGGGAGTGAGCAGCTGAGCTGTAAATAGAGGGAAACGAATCCTGTGGGGAACTGGTCCAACAGCCGCGAGCTCCCAGGGGCTGGAACGCAGCCCGAGAGGGTGGCAGGTTCTGTGCTCGCTCCAAGCACGCACATGCTCTTATGGCCCTGAGTAGGTTTAATTTGCTGCAACTGTTTCAACAAACTCAAAGCCCTGGTAATGCTGTTACACGCTGAAATTGCTCAGCTTAAAACAGCACTGAGCTGAAAACACTGCGGGCATGGAGGAGCCCATTGGTTTCTTCAGCACCCAGACCAGCCTCGGCACCTGGACTTTATAAGGAGAAGCAAAGAAAGCCTACAAAAAACACCAAACCACCCCACAGAGCTTATAAACTGTTTTGCAAAGCAGTCTTTTAATTTAGTACTGGGGGCTGAGAGGAGAAGCAAAAACTCCTAAAGTCCTGGTGTATGTTTGAAGGACTGAGCTCAGCGTGGAGCTGACACTGAATGTGTTTTTAATTTGGAGCTTGCATGAGAAGACAAGGCACTTTTTGTCACAGCCATCCCATTTGACAGCAGGGTCCGAGTGCCCTGCCCGAGGTTCCTTCACACCAGCTCTCCAACACCCTGACCCCACGCAGGTTTTTGCTGGCGGGACCCCGAGATGCCGCTCCAGCCCCCGAAGCACTCCAGCCACACTCCTGCTGAGGTGTCCCATCAGGGTCCTGCCAGAGCCCTGAGGATACCCTATTTGTGTTACGCATTCTGCCTTGCTCCGACTAGGGAAGATGCCCTGCAGAGTTTCACAAATATATGAGGGATCCTGACACTGGTGGTGTGATATAGAGGATGATACATCCCTGGCTGCACCAGTGCTAGCTCCAAACAAAAGCGCAGGAGATTCCTGCAGGACTGAAACTCACTGGAGGAAAACTGGCACAAATCCAGAGCCCCCAGCTTCCTGACAGTGACCAAAGCAATTTAGTTCCCCGCAGCAGCCCACAAGCTGACGCCACATCACAAAACCACCATGGCTCAGCTGCAGCCCAGCCAAGTTTCGGCTCTAGCTACGATAACGTAAGGCTGTGGTTTGGCCAGACAGGCCGTGATTCCCCTGTCTGCATGGGCACAGGCTTGATTTCCAACATCCAAGGTGATGGCCATGCGCTGCAGCTCCTGAGCAGGAACCAGCCCAGGGCTCTGCACCGTGCCCAGCCCAAGGCTGCATTGCTCGCACACTTGTTCCCGGTCTCCTGGAGGCCCTGGTGAGCACAGACATGCCATTTCTGCCAGTTAATCCATGCTGGCTCCTTATGCCAGGCCTCCTGCGGAAGCACAGGGAGACGTGGTGGGACCCTGTGCCACAGGGCAGGGCTCAGCCCAGGGATGCTGCAGCTGCTCACCCCTCCTCGCTCCTGGCCCTGGCGTCAGTACCTGTGGCTAATGGGTGGGAAAAACAGAAAAAAAGAGGGATTTCTCACACCAGCCTCACTAACAAGGCTAAAAGGGTTCACTGCACTGGGACTGCTTGAAGGGGGCAGGAGGTACTTCAGCAGCCCCCACACCATCCCCACCACTTGTCCTCTCCCCACGTCACATCCTCACCGGGGCTAATTCAGCCACACACGGGCCACGTGGTGAATCACACAGGGAAATGCTGTGAGCTAAAAATAACCCCCTGGCTTTTTTGGTTCTGGCAGCTTATTTTTAAGCTGCTCGCTTTGCTTGCCCAGGTCTCCACGCCAGAGAAGTGAGCACTATAAAGACAGCTAAGAGCAGCGGGATGGGTGAGGGCTGCTCACCACCACCGAGAGAGAAGCTCAGGCTTCAGCTGTAGCTCCAACCTGCGGGTCAGTGCCTGAATTTGGTGCAGCCTTTGGTGCGCATCGGCTTGTCACAGCCAGCACGGGATAAACCCGCAGCACCAGGACAGCCGGGTAACCAGCCCTTTGAAACGCCAGCAGTGTGCCAGCGTGCTCAGCAGTAAATGCCTATTCTGCTGGTTTCTGTACTTTGCGTCTCTTTCAGCTACAAAGCCACTATCTCAATAGGGAGCAGCTTCAGCCAAGAAAAATAAGCATTACCTTACATTCCCAAGCTTGTTTATCATTATCATGATGCTCTGCTCTAACTGGGAGGCCGAATTATGCATCATGCTGCCTACTTACAAATAATAAGCTACATGCGTAAATAGGCTCCACTATTTTGAGTTGAATAGCTAACAAATGAGCAAACAAAAACTCCACAGCCCACCACGCTCCCGTTTAACTGATGCAATGGATGCTTTTATGCATCCTGAAGGTGACACATCCATCACGCTCGGAGCCCAAGCAACTTCTGCATCACTGTCAAAATTCACACACGCATGGGCTGGCTGCAGTCGGCACGCGCGGGGATGCGGGTCAGGCTGACGCTGCCCGCTTGTCTGCTGGGCTCAGACCTAAGACTCATGCTGGTGCTTGCTCCTGCTACATCGTTATCGCAGTCACGGTGCAGACTGGAGATGGATTCAGGTGCATGTCCTCACACTGGGCAGGATGGGTAGGGCACCGCGAGGGTGTTTGATCTGAGCAGGGGTCCCATGGGCACCTGGCTCCGGATTAGACCACTGCAGCATTCATGTAATGAGCCCATATGAATTTGTGAGCGCTCACGTGCTGCACAGCTCTCCTACTCTATTGAACCCTCTGCAAATGGTGTTTCCCCTATCGCAGCTCTGCCTTCTTTCGTATTCTTTAATTTTCTGCCATAGTCTGTATTATTATCTGCTGTAAGAAGAGTTATTTAAGAACCTTTGGACTATAATGGGCTTGGCATTACAGGAAAATAAAGCAGCTCTCCAGGAAACTTGTGCTGATTTCAGCCTTCCCATTTACACTGTGATGCATCACACTGTGCTCTAATGTCTCACTAATCTGCAGCTCAATCTGCTGTTAAACGGGCTGGTGATGCAGAAGCCGCTCACTAAGGTTGCTTGATATTCATCTGCTGATTGAATCATTTGCTTCTTGTGATTTGCAAATGCACCAAAGAGCCAGAAGCCCTTTCTCTTCCAGAAAAGTTAATTGGAACAGAGCCCTGCACTGGCAGGTGGCACCCAGGTGAGCTCCAGCCATGCAGAGGGGCTGCCCAGCAGCACCAGGGCCCCACAGAGACAGACCCCAGGGACCACTTTCTGCAGGAACCAAACACACTGACCCCTCGCAGAGGCTTCGAGCAGCCCACGCAGAGGTGCCAGTCACACTGCTCCAGCGAGGCAGAGCCCCCTCCCACAGCATCACCTCAGCCGTTTTGCTCCCATCAGACATTTCCTAGGACGAATTTACCCCTCCATGCTTCCAGCTTTGTCGTTTGTGAGAGTTAATTATTGCCAGCAGTCCCTTTTGACACATCCCACCCAGCTCCCAGCTATTCACAGGTACAGCTCCTTCTTCCCAGCCTGTAAATCGAGACTACTTCAGCAGCACTTGGGTTGTGTTGTTTTCCAACTTCAGCATGCAACACGCCATTTGCTATCTTCCTCAATAATTAAGCAGTTAGTGCCATTGTCAAAGAAGCACTTAACTACACTTGCATGAGGTTTCCAACCAACTGTGGTCCCAAGCAAGGAAGTGTTAGGTACCAGGGCTGCAGGGATGCATCTCTGTGATTACCGGGCTGTAAATAACGCCTCAGAATATATGGTTTGTTGTGGTGATAACACACATTTTGTAGGTTACATAAATTGGAACAATCCTGCTGACAGAGGAAAAATAGTAGTGTGTAATGGTTTCCTCCGGTTGCTAGGAAATAGAGTTAGTGCTCGGATCCTTGCATGCCTCGGTGCACACTTGTGACAGATGATAGATGCGGCACATGTGTGGAGCCCAGCCTGTTTGCGAGCCCTGAACGAGGGGAACGCAGCCACGCAGTGACAGCAAGATCCATTTAACAAAAATATATGCATTTTTCATTAAGAGAATTACATTTGTTTGCCCAAGGCATTTAGGAAAATGTAAGCAAAGAATAAAGTTAGATGTAAAGAGACAGGTGGTCCATGCAGGCAAACCCAGAGCACTACACAGACGCTCAAGATGGTCTGTGCTAGGGATCTTAACACCTGTCTAAAGCACTAACGCTAATGAGCTGTGATTTTTTTAAAATGGTCTTTTACAGCACTGCAAAGCCCATGTCCCCAAAGGGCCAGGTCCAGCCTCTGTCCGGGGCACTGGCAGCAGGGCCAGCCACTTTCCCTCTCCTCGTCACCCTCTGGCTCATCTTTCGCTGCACTGGGAAGCTGGGGCTAGATCCTGCTTCTGTGAACGTTTGCTAAAGAAATTGCAATAGGTGACATTGGTCTCATGCTCCAGTTTGCTGGAAATGGCACAGCACTTGGTCAAAGCACGTGGAAAGCGGTCAGATGGCAGCAAACAGGGAGCACTTTTGTATCTGTATAAACCAGACACACACGTCCTCTCCCTCCCACCCACACAAACAGGCTGCCCCTCCCCAAAACTGTAAGCTAGCATTTTTGTTGAAATTAGCAGCTTTGCGCAATTACAACTTGTCAGAGGAAACCAGGTGGGTACTGTTGGCTCAGCTAACCCATCACCCTGCCTCCAGGCACGAGTGGCTCTGCTAAACCACCCCAGGGTGCACCTCCAACCTGCTTTTAACTGTAGCAAAGGTGAATTATAAAGACAACATTAAACTGTACAGCTTAAAACAAAGAAGTAATTGCTATGGTTGCAGCTCTCTCCTGCCCACAAGCATGGCATTTCAGACACAGCCAAGGGAGCTGATCTTGTGCTGTTGTTATTCCCTCTTAGAGCAGCCCCCCAGCAGGACCCCGCTGTGCCGGCAGCGTGCTCTGCAGACGCGGTACTGGCCTGTTGGAGCGACAAACTTCCCCTAAAAGTTGTTCCTGGAGTAAGCCAGTCCCTCCGCGCTGCTCTCGCAGAGCCAACAGCAGATCCTCGGCCAAATTCAGCAAAAATAGTTCACAGTAAATAAAAACAGGGTTACTGGGGCCGCAGGCTGCTTGGTTCCTGTAACTAACTGTTTGGCACAAATCAGTGACCTTTTCCTTAAGACATTCCTGAAGACTTGCTGGAGTGCAAATACACAGACGGTGTTTCCCCAGTTCCTGCTGCTCTTCATTTTGGATAAATCTCCCCATGCAGGCGAATGCTGTGCTCGGAGCAGGGTACGGCTGCAGGTTTGGGGCTAGCTCCCGTGCCAGGAGAGACCAGCCGAAGGGGGCAGAGAATGGCAAGGGGCTTCCCCAGCCCCACCGTCCCCCTGCAGCAGCAGCAGGGGCGAGCACTTGCTCCGGCCCCGCTTCCCCGGGCAGGGCAGAGCAGAGCCCACCCCGACCAGCCTGACAGAATGGAACCGAATCCGGCGGCACACGGCGCTTCCCTAAGCCTTTGAGAGGCCTGCTAATCCTCAATTTGCCCATAAATCTTCAAATTCTCCTGGAGAATGAAGGGCGCTTTGTCTATCCAGTGCCTCTGTGCTTAACAAGGTTCTTAAGGCATATTAGGGTGCACAGAAGAAAGTTCTTGGTTTTGGTACAGTGGAGTTCAGGGCTTTTGTCTCCCGTAATCCAAGCCCTCTTGGTCTTCTTTAACATCCCTGCAAATGCTTCCTGCATCCCTCGGGTCCCTTCCCCCCTGCCACATCCAGAGCTCAGCTGTTCCCATCTTACAGGATACACTCCTCATTTATAAGCGCCTTTGTAAAGTGCAATTTAAGATTTTTTTTTTCTCTGCAGTAAACTGAATGTTTTTGAAGAACAGTTTCAAGTGAAAAACAGCTTTTTCCCCAACACCACCCCCACAAGGCTGCACCATACCAAAATCTGGTAATTCCCACCCCCCAGCCACACGGGACAGCCACGGCCCTGGGGCCTCTCCCAGTCCCCGGCTTCAGGGCACAGAGCTGCAGGCACCCGGGCTCCCTGCGGTGCACCCTGTGGGAGCTGACATAACGCTTCTGTGATTACATCCTCAGATGTTTCTGAGGCGTGTGCCATGCTTTTTCCTCCACGGCTGAAAGACCAAAGCAGTCCATGGACCCAGATCTGTGTCTCAGGGTCTCTCAGCTGATATAGAGATTGATTTATAGTTTTTAAGCAGAAATCTTTCCGTTTCCACCAAAAGCACAGTACATCTGTGTAAGGACACGTGCTGATCCAGCAGCCCTAAATTCCTGAGCAAAGCAAGGTCACCTCCTTTACCACAGAGAGGCCGGCTCCAGCCCTGCATTGGGACGGGAGGACAGCGCAGCTCCGCACTTCTGGCCCGCGCTCACCTCCAATCACAACCATATGGGAAGGGGAACGTGCTTCAATAGCTGGGGGCTCGAAGCAGGCGTTCACTTTCAATTGAAGTGAGACGCATCGTTTCCCCAGGATGCACTATTAAAGAAGAAAACGCTTGCCAATGTTATGCTTTATAATGCAATAATTTTCATAACAGCCCAACATGGTTCATCAGCATGCGATCTGGCATGTGATCAGCTTTCCTTTAAACCATCCGAATGGGCTGTGAGAGGTGAGGGAGAAAACAGACACAGGATCTGTTTTGGTTTTCAGCAAATTCTTGCACCCTGCCTTGGCGCGTTTTGGTCCTCACAGATTCACACCTGCGGCACGCTGCTCCGAAACTCTGCCATGGCCCCTGCTGTGGGCCAAAATCGTGCAATGTCAGCTCATCTCAGCGCTGCCCGCAGTGCCGCGGGGTGGGGGGCACCTCCCTGGCAAGCCAGGGAACCCCGGCCTGACATCATTTGGTTCATTATGAGCAAGAATCTTGTCCCCAGGCACAGCCATCCTAGCAACCATTTACAGCAATGCCAGTTAAATAACGGTCTAGCATCACCCAAAAATTCAGGTTAGAGGCTTAAGTAATTATATCGTTTAAGGAGGAAAAGAACCACTCCAAAGCCAGCCTCCTGGTGCACAAACCTCAGCGTGTGCATGGAAAATGGGCAACTGCAGTGCCTCTAAGTGTACCGCCAGCGCTGCTCAGAGGTGCTGCTGCACCAGCATCTTCTCCAGGGGCAAAGCGCATGCAGGATGTCCCTACGCCCACCTACGCACCGACGCGTGCTGTCCCTCTGCTCTGCTGCCACAATGCAGAGCCCCTGATGTAAGTGAGGTCAGTGAACTGCTGCGGTCCTTACACACACCTGCACTCCATCGTTAGCACCAGCCGGGGTTTTGGAGGTAAAAGAGGGAAATCTGCCGTGGGATTTCCTACAACGAGGTACAATCTCTGGGGGGAAGCGTTGACAGGAGCGCAGTGAGGAGAGGCTGGAGCAAAGCCCCAGCCTCCGCACTCCCTCCGTGCCTCTACAAGAGCTGGAGCACTTTAGGCAGCACAGTTTGGCACGCAGTCCCACGAAGGCTTGAGCAACTGGGAGACAACATTCCCCGAGGGAACGAGGAGCTTTAGCTTTTGTAGCACAGCAAGCATGCAAACACAGTATCTTGAGGGAATAAGGAAGATAAGTTATGTCATTTCATCACTGTTCTTGGAACGTAGACAAAAAAGCAAAAGAAAACAAAACAGAGCACCCCCTGGGATCCATAAAGAGGAAACTAAAAATATGATAAATAGTCTGGATCATTATTTTCTGAAGATGACATATTGCAGCCCATGTTATGTATCTGGATTCCTATTGTCACTAAAGATAGAAACTTTGGAATGAAGTAAAGGAGAAATCAAATTTCTGCCATACCACAAACCAATAAACACTGGTAAGGAGCCATCTACTAAAAACACCAGCCAGAAATTCCAGTCCCGCAGGACAGGAGAAGAGGAGGAGAGAGCACAAGCACCAGCTTTCTTTGCCAACAGTGGGCAAAGGGTTAAGCAAAGGTGTAATTTCTTGTGTTAACTTAAACCTTGAGAGAAGCTAAGAGAATTAAAAGATCAGAAAATCACTACAAAGTGTGTAAGGTATTCATAAATCCAAAGGAAGTAATACGTGCTAATAAATGCTCAGGGGATGGCTCAAAATGCTGTCTATGCAATCAAGCAGGCACCACGCTGCAGCCTAGGACACCATGGTCTGCATTGGGGTTTGCCCACAGAAAAGACTCCCTGAGGAATCTAGGTATAAAGCAGAGAAGTGAAAAGACAAGTAATATTAAAAATAAATTCAGAGAAGCCAGAAAGCCAGGAATCTCATGCAGCCTTAAAGGCACAGCAACATAACAAAAGTGGCAGTGCACAGGGACGGGAAAACCCTCTGCTTTTAGAGTTGCTTGGCACCAGGCACGAAATCTTCAGTTTCAGATATAGGGGGGGAACCTATATATTAACACCTCATGACAAGATCCAACTACCCTGCTGGCTTTCCCAGAAAATAGGGGTCACATAGTCAGCCTGCCTTCTGAGCTGGGGGATTTTTCCTCATTTTCTTCCCAACTCTGCTAAATCACCTTGTAGCAAAGCCTTTCTTGGTGTGACTGCTGTTCTTTTAACTCTCGAAGCCCCAAAAGGAGTAGGAAGGTTAAGAATTTGTGGTGGGTTTTGGTCCCTCAGGCTTCAGATGAGTTTCCTGCTCCATCACATCCCTGCTGCAGGGGAAAGCTTGTGGGCTGGGGTGGAGCTGGGAGGATGCATGGGTGCAGCCGGCAGATCCTGCCCCCGAGCCAGGCGGCACAGCTTTCACATGGCCAAGGGCTTTTCAGAGATGCTGCTGAACAGCCAGTAACACAGCCTCTTAAAACTCGAGCTTTTAACGTCACAATGGTAATACATACTCAGAGCTGGCGGTTTTGATTACTTATGGCAAAACTCTACGCTGAGCAGAGGGCTAAAAGCGCACAGGCCCCTTGCTGAGAGGGAAGGTTTGTACTGCATCACCAAAACACCTATTCAGGTTGGTTAGTTGTTTTTTTTTCACCTAGTTTAAACAGCTCTGGGCAAGTCATTCCCTACCGAAACCAAGCACGCCGCCGGGTGTGACAGGAGTAGCTTGATCCGCAGCTACAAGCTGGCTGTGCACCATGACCGACACGCGGCCACAGGCTGCCCCCGACTTCAACAGACCTGCTCCAACAGCGCGGGACTCACAAAGTGGCTGTAAGCACCAGCCAGAGAGCTGATCTGAGGCAGCTGGGGACAACCAGCCGTGACACAAGGGCTTCCGTGGGCCCCGACACCAGTGTCGGACACCCCTCGATTTTGTGAGCGTTTGCGTACAGGTGCGCCCATGGGTCAGAGGGAGCTGACACTCACCCGGGGAGCAGGCTCAGCTGCATGCCCAAGCGGGAGGGGATAAATCCATACAATCACCTTTTTCTCCCCACTTTGCTGTTTTTGAAAACCCACTTTGCTGTTTCAGAAACATTTATACTCATTTCATAAGCAACACGCGTGACTCGCTAAACATAAAAGGCATTTCTCTGATTTTGGTGAGGGCTGGGGGTGCGGCGGGGATAACTCGCGTGGGAGATGGGGACGCGCGGGGTGCGTTCCCCCAGTGGGGCCCTGCGGGCAGTCCCATGCTCGAGGGCGTTCCTCTCGCCCAGAGCACGCAGCTTGATGCCCATGACCAGACCACCTGCGTCCATCAGCGGGCTGAGCACAGCCCGCGGCCCTGTCTGATACGCACTGCACACATTTTCACTCCAGTGTTAAAGAAAATCTCCCCAAAAAAGCGAGTTACAAATGCCTCACAATTGCACCTTTGTCTCGGGAAGAAACCAAGTGCTATAAAATACAGGATAACCCCTGCAGCAAAGGTTTCCAGCACAGTTTGGTGGAAAAGAGCAAGAAGAAGGAAAACAACGAAGAAAAGGAGAAGATAAACTTCTTGAAGTAGCTCCTGCTGTCAGCCCTCCCTCCTTCATGTCTTAATTCTGGGCTTTAGAAAGGTTCAGGTACTGCACCAGGCCCCTTGCAGGCTCTAAAAGAGTCAAATATAATCTGGTAAGACTGAAATTGAAAAAATCCAACCCAGGTTGGGTCTTTGCACTGAATTTAATACCTGGATAACTCCCTATGGTACACCAAGGTGGGGGTGTGTGTGTGAAAAAGGCTAAGCACAAAGTATATGAGGTTATCTAATATAAGCCATTCCCCCTTATCCCTTCACTTCATAACAAAAACACACACTATTCACTCTGCAGAGCTTTTCAGATGAAGTAAATACTTCTGCATCCACCCTTCATTGAAAAAACACGGACCTTCAATTTTCATGGGGCTTCATTTCCAACACTACAGCCCCATCCTGTCTCGGAAGTAATTTCTTTTCTTAATTACACCTATAAAATAACGACTTGCTCCTTACATAATTAAAAAGGGTACAATTGATAGATATCTATTTCTGGTCGATGATATCACTGTGTTTATGTAGGAAAATTTCCAGAGGGTTCCAAAAAAAATGATAGCCCCCTCCCCCCCCAAATTACTCCCAGACTTCTCCAGTCTGAATGTATTTATTTGCAATAATGATTGCGGCTTTATGTGAGCAGATGGGCAGTCCCTGAGAGGATGATTTGTTTCCCCTCTTCTCTTACTTCATGATGTATTTTATGATTTCAGCAGGTCAGTGGCTGCCATGTGTTTCTTTCTAATCTGCGAGCGCTTTTCGTTTGCCTCATTCTTGGCAGCCGTCGTATTTACCAAAGAGATCAGACACGGACAGATGATGGCAGAGATCCAGGCTCCTTGAGAGTTCAGCACTTGGATGTTGGCAGCAAGTAAAGATATATGGATTGCTGTTGTTGGTTCAAACTTACAGGGGCTTTTTCCCTCATTATATTTCAGTTTATATGTGCACGTATAGGTATAGAGAGAGAGATGTGTGTGCGCGTGTGCACACATTTTTAAGTTCTCTTTGTAATATCCTCAACCAGATAGAATACAGATGAGCTGTTACACAAAGAACAATAGATGTCAACTAGATTACTCCCCCTTTTTTTTCCCCTTTTTTCTTTTTTTTATAGGCCTGGTTTGTTATAAATCCTCCATGCCCATTAACCTCTGAACCACACTGATGATATCTCTTCTGAGCTAAATTGCCTGTATTTCCAGACATTTGTTTGTTCACTTAGAGGTCTATTGGCAGTGGGAGGTGGAGAACAGCCCATTGCTGAATAGGGCTCATGGATTATAAATGAAAATTCTTTCTCTCCTTGTAAGATGATGCTCTGAAACCTCTAGTAAATGGACTGCTCTAGTTTATAGGCTCACAGGTGGAAGCCAACAGTAGAAAGTTAATCAAGGCAGTACCAAAAATATCCCAGCAGCACAGTGGGAGTACCAGATCCTTCCCCATAGCCACATCCTATACAGCAAAGCCTCTGTGCCAATACACGAGGTCACTGCTGTCACCGCAGCTGGGCACCCCAGCATTCTGTCCTGCAGAGCCGGGGCGTCCCTGCCCCGCACGCCTGCGCTGGGTCGTCTCACATCACACCCTAGCCTTTTCTTTTTACCAGGAAAAACAATGCCTTGGTGGCTGCAGGCTTGTTTGCTTGTTAAGAGCAAACTAAAATGTACAACAGGATTGCAGAATGCAGAAGCACCCTTAGAAGTAAATTCAATTTCCTTCCCTGCAACACAGTACACGTCTCTGCTGAACCACAGGCTTGGTCCAAGCTGCAGGCTTGGTCCTTCTGGGGAACTTTGTACAGAGCCAGGTGACCAAGCTACTAAAGATAAAACCCCTGTGGCTGCCAGTAGCTCCCAAACAGCCTCCAGCAGGACCCACCATGCAGTCTCTCAGTAAACATGGCCTTAGTGCTTCCAGGAGGCACTTCAGCTCATAGGAAACATGCTGAACAGTATTTCCAGTATCTTGACTTCAAAATAGAACCTTGGAAGCAGCAAGCGTGCTGGCATTTCCAATGCAGACCTCCTGCCTTCGTTACTGTTATATATATATTTAAACTCCTGGTTCCAAAATACCATTTTACTTCCATACATCATTACACCAATTTAAGCATGGATCCCATCTGATGTGTTTTGGAGCCAATTTCTCGGTGTTCCCTGCTCGCCCTGGGTCCCCAGAGTGCTGCAGGTGGTGTGCCACGAGCAGTTCCTCCCCGTGGTCCAGCTGCACCCTGCTCCCAGCCTCCAGAACAGGTCTGAGGAGGCCCTCCAGGTGGGTTACCGGAGAGCGCCTTGGGAACCTGGATGCTGGGGTTGGTCACGTGCTGCTGTGACTCCTCTCAGGGGCTTCCCACCGAGACGTCCGTGCCTGGCCCACCACTGCAGGGGGTCCCACTCCCAGCTCCCCCCAGCTGGCGGCTGCGGACCAATGCTGTGATGGAGAGGGTGGGTTACACGCGCCCCTTTGGCTTGGTACAAGTCCATACCTGCTCCTCTGCGCGGCTCCAGCCACGGCATGCACGCACAGCTGACTGCCAGCCAGTAATTAAACAATTTCAGGTTTTTTGTTGCTGTTGTTGGTTTTTTTTGGCATAGCAGAGGGTAGGAAGCAGTAACAACCTATGGTTTTTCAGATCATTCATGTTTTTCCTGCTCTCAGTAACAACTCCCGATTTCCATGGCAACACTTGCATGGTTCAGTACGCGTTACTTCTGCTTATGCAGAGCGCTGTTCCCACAAAGCAGGACGGCCGAGCTCCCCAAACAGCCAACAGAAAGCCCCTGGTGCAAACCCGTCACTGTCCCCATCCCGCTGCCCCAGCGGCCCGCACGTTTCCCCGCCCCGACCAGAGCCGCAGCACAAGGACATGCACTACTGTCTGTTCCCCAGCCAAGAGCTCATTTTAAACTTGGCTGTGGTTTCTATTTTAATCCCACACACACATTTTTGGAAACACTTACTAAAGCATTAACACATTTATATGAAAGGAAAGATGGTGATTAGCATGATGGGAGGGGGAAATTTCTTTTTGTGTCAATTTTTTGGCTCGCGAGCTGCAGCAGAACGTGGTTACAGCCATGCATGCAGTTCTAGCGGCTGTGAATTCCTTCACAGCATCGACTTGATTTACCTCTGCCTCGCTTTGCTACTCCTCCATTTCTACACACACCATTTCACCACCGCTCCTGTGCTTGTATAAAGATGAACATCACAAGCTTTACCCAAATCATGCTGAAGCCAACATGAGTACTTCATTTGGGTTCGGTATGGTTTTTTTTTTTTTTTTTTTGTTTTTGTTTTTTTTTTTTACATAAAACAGGCATTTGTTACTAGCTCGTTAGGCCAGACAGCTGATTTGCCTGATCTGGCCCTTATGCATCTTTTTTCTACACCTATTTGGATGTTTTCATAAGTGAGAATCCTTTCCAATGTAAAGAAGAAGTAATTAGCGTATTTATTTTACTGTAATTCACACTACAGCACTAGCAGTCTCCCTGCTGGCCAAAGCACAGAATAAATAAACAAAGTCCACTTGAGATGTCTTAAATTTCTCCCATATGATGGGACAGAAGAAAATCAAGGCTGCTGTGGGTGGAGATCTCTGACCACTTGAGACTGTGTGTGCAGAGATGTAGCCAACAGGGCTGGAAATAAGTGCAAAGGATAAGGTGGAGAGTGATGCTCACCAAGTGCAACAGCTTCAAGCTGGGGAGGCAACGCAGCAGCAGAGAGCCATGGCAGAGCCTGCTGCTTGGGTAAAAAGTGTTCCTGACTATATTCCCAATTGCATTTTTTCTCTCCTGCATTCATATATCATTTGGCACTTCCTAGCCAAGGGGATGCGTTTGTCAGGGAGATGGCACCTGGGGCCCCAGGCATGCTGTGTCAGAAGACTACAGAGGATGGTGTAATAGGAGATTCTGCCCAAAATGAGTGTATCAGGTGGTGGTTGGTTTCTATTTTTTTTTTCCTCTTTTTTTTTTGGTATAAAGATAATTGAATACATTCCAGATCCTTGCTGACTTGTTTGAAGGAGCCAAATTTATCACTTGTGAACGTAGAAGAATGAAGTTACATTTACAGGTGGGTTTTGACCTCTTTTTGATTTTGTGGGCACTTACAGTTTTTCCAGCAGAGGCAAAAGCCATTGAATCCAGGATTTCCCAGCAAGAAGCTTCCTTCACCTGACTGCCTTCCATGGGCTCCTTTAAAGCAGCCCGCAGCTTCCCTGGAGGAAGCGGAAGGTCACAGATTTAAATGCAGGACTGGGTTTCTGCGCACAGCGAGGCAGCATCCAGGGCCACCCTCCACAAGCAGCCAGCCGCCGGCGCGGTGCTGGGCAGAGAGCAGCCTGCTGATGAGTGGCACTGGGTGGGACAGCTCATGCTAGAAGTACGAGCTGGTTCAACAGAGGTAAATTAGGCCAGGTGCATCCAGCCAGATCCTGCTCTCCACCTTCTTGGCATTGGATACAGCTTCTCATGGATGGACAGAGCCCCTCCAGGACAAAAGCCACAGGTGGCCAAGGGCTTCATCTGCAAGCGATTTCCAGGGGAGAGGCAACACGCTCAAACGCATCGCAGGTGTTTGTGCAAGACAAAGCCCTAACTCTGACGTGGAGGCTCCACCAGAATGGTCTCTTATGATCCCAGATGATCTTTCTTTGCATTCAATTTTCTCCCTGAATTTGATTTATATTGATAAGATACTGGGAAGAGGGAGGGTGGATTTGTTTTTAAATAAAGCCTTTGCTTTCTTCATGAGAGAATCTAAACTAAATCAGTGCTGAGATAGCAGCTCCATTGGTACAGAGAGCTAAGCAGCACTTGGGGAGATGGTGTACTGCTTTCCTGAGGGGTTACACAGGGCAGCACTGAAAAACAATACACCGATTACAAACTCGGGGCCTTTCACTTGACTTACAACAACTACAAGAATAAAAAACCAACTCATTTTTTTAAAAGCAATTCTCCACATTTCTCGTTTGTTCCCAGCCCTGGAGGATTCCTGCACGCATCTTTTGAAAGCTATTCCCATGCTATTACATTGGGTACTGTGTTGTTTCACAGCTTCCTTGAAGGCTGTTCCTTGACAATGGGTGAAGTCTTGTGCATGCCAGCGATGCTCAGAGCTGCACCCACAAGGAAGGGCCGCTTCAGAAGCTGAACTTCAAGGGAGAGGTGTAAAGCTGAGGACCACACAAGAATGAACCCACTTCTTCAGGTTGGGGGGCGGGGAGCCAGGCCAGCCAACATGCTGCAGATTAACTCTTTTTAGATGAGATAGTAAGGCAACCAGCAAACATTACTGACAACACAGCTGACAAAACCTTGTCATAACGCTTTTCTTAGACAGCAAAGAGTGCTTCAGGTTTGCATTGGCATTCAGACAAAGAAATTTGGGGAGATGGGCTTGTATGGCCTCTTTACACAAGCAAGGCTCCAGAGCATGGGAAGAAATCTCACTTGGTGCAGAACAAAGGCAGAGGCTGGACTTAGGATGTGGAAGTCCTCAGTGTTACCACCAGCTACAGGTGGTCACCACATGAGCAAGCGAAAATGTGCCTGTGAGTGGAGCGATGACAGGTCTATAGTCATGAACAATTTTCTCTAAGATGCACTTAGGCATCTGCTCTAGATTAATATTGTTTTAGTTAAAATGAGCATTTTGGAGGCATTTAAGCAGGTAAGCAGCTGCACCTAAGCTTAAGGAAGAGTCATTAATAAGCAGACTTGGGGAACCTGACAAGAGAGGTAACATCAGTCCCATCACAGAGATGAACACCAGAGCACATCATGGACTGCACCAGGGGACAGGAAAAGCAGCAGTGGCTCAGATAACATGGGATACGATCACTGCAACAGAATGCCAGGTAGTGAGGACTTGTGAGAGTTTTGAATAACTGAGATAAAGATGACAACTGTTGGCCTACTTCAGCTGGCAACAGAAGCCCAGGCTGTAAAGCCTGGAGGCACACAACTCCAGTTTTTTTCGGCAGGAAACAAGCACAGACAACCCCTTCTCTGTAGTTAAAAGAAACTTTTGTCAACTCAGCCTGGCTGAGAAGGGATCACAAGCTGGCACACCCAGACCTTGCTTACCTCAATGTTGTGCAATATCTGAATTTATTTTTAAAGCCCTATGAAAAAACCCCAAAGCCTAAATTAATAACTACAACATTCAGATCCACATAATACTCAAATATAGCCAATAACATGCAGATGAATGAACTAGATACGGGTACAGGAGAGGACAGCTTCAAAGGCTGAGAGGTAAGATATATGCGAACACCTAATAAATATGACCAAAAAAAAAAAGACAAACAAGCCTAGAAGAGCTGACCTGACCTTGAGGCCAAACAAGCAGGAGGAAGCCACTCACGTGGTTGAGGCAACAGGGATGTAAAAGCAGGTGAGGCGATTCCGAGAGCCAGCCCTGACCAGCAGCTGAGGCAGGGGCACAGCTCGTCCCCAAAGACCAGACAGGGTTTGCTCCTTCGCAAGTGCCCAGAGCCAGAAGAAATTACAGGACTTCGTGGCCTCTCTAAAGCCGTCAGAGCAGAGGCAAGAGGCGAGGTACCACTTGCTGACACGGCACCGCACACAGCACCGGGGGACATGCCAGGTTCTCTGGCTGACCACCAAGTGTGCGTACCACCAGGTGCTTCAGGTCCGGCAGCCACAGCTGCACGCTTCAGAACCCAGATCTACGAGCACACACACAGCCATAGCTGTCAGCAAATGGCTCGCGGCTCTCATTAGTTCCCTGTCAGTATCTCTACTTCTTCAGCCACAGGACCCGGACTGCAGTCCCAGCCTGCTCTTCAGAGGCCACAGCACAGGGATTTCACTGGTTCTAGTTCAGGTTTTCTTCTCATTTCTTTAAAAGAAGTAATTCCTTCAGTGCCTGAATTCTAGGATTTTAATGCCTTTAGCTCTTTCCTTTTTTGCTGTTCTGCATCTAATACTTCAGCCCATAAATCTCTGCAAGCACACAGCACAAAAACAGATAAGGAAAGCAGTATAGCCATAAAATATATTGGAAAGGACCAGCTTAAAACCCACCTAATGCAAAGATTATAACCAAAGTTCAAGCAAGCCTCAGAAAAGGTGTTGTACGATAGCTTAATTAAGCTACAGTAGATCATAATCAGCAATACATCATTCAGCTGATGGAAGAGCTCATGAAGGGTAGATGAATACTAGCCAAGCCAAGTATGGGATGTTTTTTTGCAAATATGGTTCTTTAAATTGACAAAAGTTCCCGTCTCCCCCTCCAAGTCTGTACCACTACCAGGGACAAATGCTCAGAGAGGGCCTGATGGACCCGTCTCCTTTAAGCAGGACACAAATGCCCGTCCCTATCCCATCAATCACTCTCCAGTAAAGTGTGCATGCAAAACTTTACACAGCACTGCCTTCCACATCTGTGTAAGGATGGCCACAATTAGTGTTAATAACTATTTCACTCCACAGATTTAGTCTTTTTCCTTTGGGTAATTATGATCTTTCTTCTTCTCCCCAGCATTCATTTCAAATCCTCATGGGTAATGTGCAGCCAGCTGATTCTACATTTATCTCGGTTCTATTTGTTTGACACATTTCAGGCAAGCACTGCTGAAAAACACTACAAAGCCAAAAACTCCTGCTCATTAATAACATTCACATCACCTCCTTCTTTGCTCCTTTAACATGCTGCTTTTATTTGGTCTAATTGCAACTCTCAGCATGATTAATCACAACATTTTTGCGGGAAGCTGGGGAATTTGATATCCCTGTCCTCATGTGGTTCTGATCACATTCATGCTGAGAGTCCAGGCACGCTTCCTGCAATCTTAATGTAAAAGCTTAGTGTCAAATGATCCTCCTTGCCTAGTACACACTAATTACCAGTATTGCCATATTCACCTAGGTCCCAAACATGGACTAAGGACAGAAGCTAGATAATCTGGTTCAGCGTTGGGGCATAAAGCTTTCCTCTCATGAAGGTCAATCTTCCTGTATGTAGGCTCTCCTTTTCTCAGTTTCACCTCTGGACCAAAAACATTTTCCAGACAAAAAGTTAGCAGTGATCTTAGAAGTTTAAAGAACTAAGGTTATACCCAGGAAGACTCCTAATCCAAGGGGCCAAGCCACTTTGGAGAAGAGCAGAAGTTATGGCAGGCACTATGAAATGTAAACTCAGAATTAATCCATGCCAAGTTAGATTTTTCAAATGCAGAAAGATAACCATCACCAAATAAGTCTGCTCTAAAACAAGATTGATTCTTGCAATAGATACACTTAAATAAATATATATACACACAATTATATATATTCATTTTGTAGTACTGCTACTGAAAAGTTCTTAAATCAGCTGTCTTGGAGTATCATCTTTCTCATAGAAGGTAGTGATAAAGCTTCCTTGGATTTTAATGAAATGAAGAGCATCAGCATACATTTCTGAAGCGTCATCTGGAGGTCACACATCAATATTTGAAGACGACACAGCCTTGCCTCCCACTGCACTGGTAGGAGCAGCACAACTGCTATTAGGTTCTCCAGCTGCACCTTCCCCAGCCTGCAGTGTTGTTTCCTACCCACTCCTCCCCTTCCAAACCTCCCCCTCCCCACCCCTGCAGCAGCTGCAGGAAGCCCCCAGTTTGCTCCCAGGGACTGGACCTTCCTCCCCCACTTACTCCCACGAGGAAGACAGTCAGACATTAAAACCACATGGGCACGACTGAGCATCCCTTACCTACTCCTCTCCCAGGCTGCACATTCTCCACACCATTTGCCTTACAAAGCCCTTTAATTAAATGGTAGAGGCTTACTGATTATCACCTACTCAGAAAATACCATTTGAAGCAAGGGAATTAACAGCAGGCTCCTACTCAGTAGACCTGGACTTTCATCTTTTTCCTGGTGATCTCCTTCAAGTGCTATTCCCAATTCGGTGCTTCACCAGATGTTACCACTTCCATGCTGAAAGGATGAGAAAGAGCTAAGCCTGGGACTCAGCACAGCACAGGAAGGGGAAGGGGCCCTTTGGCCGGATGCAGAAGATCGGGCTGTCAGTACCCAGTCTCACCTAGCCCACAACGCAGACCCATACCTCTCCTTGCCAGCGCCCTGGGGGATCCTTTGTGGCACAAAGGGGTTGCAGCCATGTGAGAAATCTGCATGGGATGCTCACCTGCACTGCAGACAGGCACAGAGCACAAAGCTCTCACCCTGTTCCTAAAACCCTCTGCCTAAAACCCCTGGTTGCTTGCTCAGAATTTCACACACACACTCGTCTGCAATTCTTCACAGCCCTGAAAACAGGCTGCACGTGAAGGTGTTCACTGAGTGACAGCCCCACAAACAAAATGAAAATGCAGGCTCTGAGAAGCCCCGCAGAGCACAGGCTCCCCCTGCCAAAACCAACACCTCGCTCAGCTGGTCTCCACGCCAATGCCTTTTCCAGGTGCCCAGCTCCCACAGCCCCCCACCAACGCTTGAGCACAATTTGACTGTAAGTCCTTAAAAAGCAGTGCTGTTCAGAAGTCACATCATTTTGTTTGTGTGCTTGGGTTCTTTAAGGAAAAAGAGGCTTTTCTCATCTCTGTATATGTGTAAAAATCCCTAAGTCACCAATGATAGAAAGCTGTGCCAAGCAAGCCCTGTGTCAGGCATCTCCCTCTGTCCCAAAAGGGCTCGTTCCAGCCACAAGGGCAAGGCGAACACCGACCGGGCCACCTGTACACAGCAGCTCCTTGCTGCTGCTGCACACCAGAGGCAGCTGCAGGAGCTACACCCTTGCAGCACACCAACGGCAAATTCAGTAACGGGAGAAGTCTCTAGATGTGCACAGCGTGCTGCTCTTCATACAGAAGAAACACATCTAGAGAGGCTCCAGGAACCATCCTTCCCTGGAAAAACACAGGGGCCAGTGTAGATACGGATTACTGAGAGGATATCCTCATGAGTGATGACAGACCATATACCACATTTAGCCTTCTTTCCTCAGCTCAGCACAAAAAGAACAAAACAAAACACCTCACACATCCTTCCTCCCCAGCAGCACCCAGCCCACAAGGCTTCTGGCAGGTTTCAGATGAAAGCCCACGAGCAGCACCCTTGTTTCCCACCTCCACGCGCCTCGTCCAGGCTGACCAGCATCAGACGTGGCCGCCCGCTAGCGGAAGGATACTGAGCAAGGGGCAAGCTGCAAAGGGAGCAGGCCCACCTGGCTCACCCCGAAAGGAAATGGGCTGTTACCGTCTGTCCTGGCACACCACAAGGATTCTGGTTTTCTCATGAAATGCAGTCATGCAGGTTGTTTTTGTTACAGGCAGAGAAATGAGGAGATAAGCCTAACATAACAGGGATGCTCAAACCAAACTTTTCTGATTTTTCCTGCACAGATCACAGTATCACCACCAAGCAGCAAAATGCAGTTTGCAGGAGCTGGGAGGCTGTCCTAGCCTTTCCGTCCCAGCCCCACGGGAGCCAGTGGCATTTGCGTCTGTCCCGGTGTGCCGCGGGCAGTGACCCACCTGGGCTCTCTCCTCCTCTCGAGTTTAAAGGAAGTTGCGCCTTCTCCGCCAACGAGCACATCAAGCAGTCATTTCTGTGCAGGCTTTCAGTGTTGTCTGTAGCCTGTTCACTAAAAAAATAAGGAAAAAAACAAATACATCAGCAAACTATGATCTGCTTGTTCTCCGTTCCCCCTAAAATATTAACAAGACATTGACGTACTGTAGTGCTTGCTGCACAAAACCTGCTGCGACTGGGGATAACTGGGACATTACAGAGGGTTATGAATCAACTCAACTGCACAGGCTTCAAGTCCTTTTGCTGTGCAAAGATGAAATATGCTCCCTTACAACCAAGTGACCAGTTCAGTACCTCCACCAGTTACCTCTGGAACATTTATTAGATTAAGAGAAGGTTTTATTTATGAACTCTGAAACTTTGCTGTTTCCCAGCAAAGAGGGTAGTGCCTTTTTAATCTTCCTTTTGTTCTTCTGGACATTTGCATTTATTTATTTTGATTCATTGCTGCACTGTTAACAGGCTCCAAGTACCTGCAGCTTTAAATACATTCACAGCACACACGTCTTAGACACTTATAATATCGTTCCTCTAATGGCCTCCCAAGAGCCAGAATATCTCCATTCCCATGTGAAACCCAAGCATTCTAGGATCAAAACTGCTTACATGCAACAGCTAACGCTAAGCTTTCAAGACTACTTACGCAACCCTATGTGAGCATGCTTCATGGTTTGGCATGGTTATGGGAAAGTCAAAGCTTGTTACGATCGATTTACTTAATATAAGACCTCACTGATATGGTCTGTTTCTCCAGTGCCTTACCTCAGTGTGTTATTTCCCCATTGGAATAAGCCGAGCCCATTCAGAGCTGGCCTTACAAGAGGGAAAATGCATCTGTTTGTCCTCCCCTTTGCAAGACTAAAAGGCTGCCTGCATGTCTCCAACTTATTTGACTTCAGGACAGAATGCAGGAGAGCTTTACCTGTACCCAAGCCCTCAAATTTACATGTGAATTTTAGATTAATCAATCTGTCTAACACCAACACAAACCAAAGGGCAAGCTCCAGGCTGGGGATCCAATCCATTGCAGGAGTGGGGTGAGCCAAGAGCCTGCGGTGTCTGCCAGAAACAAAGCCAACGTGCAGCAAGTTTCCGGCAGAAACCAGGCGCGGGGAGTGGCTCCACCCCCAGCTCTGGATCTCGGCTTTTGTTGGGCTTGGATGGACGTGTAACGCAACTCTGAGAGGAAGCTGCCAATCCTGCAAGGCTCTGTAGTGGTTTTCTTTTGAATGGATGTTAAGGGTGCATGTGTTTGCCTACATCATTTACTCAGATTTTTGGCAAAACTTCTCAGGTGCCATCCCAGTAGAAAGGTATTACACTTCTTGAAACATGTATTTTAAGTTTCATTGGGATTTTTAACACCTCTCAGAAAAAGAGAAGTTCACTCTCTTAATCTCATTTTGGTTCACTGGAACCAAATAACACACAAATAAAGGCAACACAGACACAATATGGGATGGTTTGCAATTTTTGGTGGAATTTGGATCCTCTGGGGAGCCTTGAATTCGTTAGTGCAACCAATGGATTTGGAGCAGCTCTGTAAAAGTTGGGAAATCAACATATTGGGCTGGCTTTGAGGGGTTTTCTCCCCAGCATGACTTTCTGTAGTTGAGTGTCTGCCAGGACAGCAGCCACAAGGAACTGGCCCCATGCAATAGGGGCATTAAAGGACACGAGTAACCCCAGCAGAGACACGTTAAACCTCAGTGCTCGGTAGCCATCGTCCTGCTTCACAGATGAAATGCATCTCCTGCTTTTCAGGCTTTCTGCAAGAGCTGTTCCTATCTCAGCTGCCACACTGGGCACACAGCAGGGCATCCGCTGCGAACAGTCATCCTTAGCTGTGATACCAGCCCTGCTTTTGTGGACTCCAAATTCTGCTTTTGAAGCCAGCAAGGGACGAAAATGTGACGATAAAATCCCAGCCACTCCTCTACCACCATCCTGTTCTCCCCAGCTTATCTCATTTTGCATATGTAAAGAACTGTAGGCAAAACATCTCTGAAAGCAGACAGACACCAGAACAGGCTGCAGCCCCTCAAAATTAGTGACCAAAGTATGCAATTTTAGCCCAGTCAGTGGTAAATTTTATCCATGCAAAACCAAAAACAGAGTGGGCTTGGGACCGCTTTGAGCTTGCTCAGCTGCCAAAGACCAGGGGCTGTGGGTGAGGAGTTTTAGCTCTGTCGCGGTCGACGAGGGCTTTGGGATGAGCGTGCAGCCCCCGGAAAGCACAGCTGTTCCTCAAGCATCTCCTGAGCAGGTACCTCACCAACATCTTTCTGGCAAAACCACACACTAAAGAGCTACAGAGCAGGCATAAAACTCTTCGCTTGGAAAAGAAGGGGAAAAAAATCCCCCAATACAAAGATGAAGAATCTGCTTTTCAACCTATTTAAAAGGGGTATAGCTTTTACAATGTAAATAACATGGCTTTAGACAGAGACCTGTGTATGGAAGGATGAGACTGAGGTTGTCTGAGACACAGGTGGTGAAGGAGAGTGCCTGGAAATGAGCTGTTCTCCATGCTCAACATTTCTCCAATCATTTTCATATTAGCATATCTTTAAGTGCATATAATTTTCACATCAAAGAGTAATTTTTTAGGTATTAAAAAAAACCAACAAAATAGGATTGAAGTAGAGAATAATTTCTTTGCTGAAATCTTTCAAGCAGCTCCTCTCTATGGCATGACAGAAAAATTACAGAGGAGACAGGCATTTAAAAAACTCTTCCCTAGAATTCAGATTATTCTTGAAGCACAAAGTAGAAAAGATTCAGCCAAACTGCAACAGAAAGCGTAAAGAAAGCCGAGAGCGCAGTCTGTGGTTCAGGTTCAGCCTGGCACGAGAGCATCAGTGGTAGCCGTGACACAGGGCTGGTCCTTGCAAGCCGTGACTCGGGCACGCAGCGGTGCAGGGGGAGCACCAGCATCCCAGCTTCTTAACTCAGGAGCACCCTGCACACTCCACCCCTTGCTTGGGGACTAAAATAATCAGCCGTTAGGGTAGGGAGGAAGAACCAGAGATGAGTCTGAGCCCTTCCTGTCTCCTTCCCATCAACTCTTCCAATACCCAGCAATTGGAATTAGTCCCCATGCAAAGCCTGGCACTTCTTTCCAGCCCCTAACAGGGGCTGCTTGCTTCCCCCGTGCTCCCAAAACCTCTGACGAGGCTGGTCTTTGGTGCTCTGGTCCAGCTGTCTCAGAAACTGGACTCAGGCAGGAGCTCTCCTTTAATGAGATTTTATTAAAAGACTATTACAAATAGCCACTTAAGCAAGTGAACCTTTGGAGCCTTTAGTCCATGATGTCAGTGCTGTGGCTGGATGTTTCCCAGGAGTATTAAACCCAATGCTAATATAGGTCTGCACTATATGACAGCTATAAAACTCCTTAAGCATACCAGGCAGGAGGCCAGCGTGGCTTTTTGTTGACTATCAGGGCTTGGCTAAAGGTCTGGTGCACCAAGGCAGCAACAAGGGCTGCCCTAGGCAGGGATCCAGCTCTCACTCGCCTCCGCTGCAAGGCTGGAAACCCCCCCAGCCTCTGCATCCCTACCCAATCTTCCCTTTCATGGTGACACTTCCCATCTCCGTGCCCCGCATGAGCAGAGCAACAGAGCATCACCACCTTCAAGTTACAGCACACCACCTTCTCTCCACGTCCTGACCAGGACCATCAGCAGCAGCCATAGGAACACCCAATATCTCTAGTCCAACCAAGCGCATCGACACATCCAGAAGCACTCATTTTTCCAATCCTGCCTTCTCGGTCTGCCCTCCCCAGCTCGCTGCACACCCCCCAACCAGGGCTGCACGTGGCCACTGCTGCAAACCACATCGCTCCTTTGCGAATCACGCCCAAGATACATGAGGAATGCAAACAAAGTTTGCCAATGGTAACTGATGTTAAAACTAACAGTAAAACTGGTTTGACCCACCTCCCAGCTGGGAAATGAGATGCAGAGGGCATAATCATATGCTTTAATCATGTTATAACCGACAACTTTCCACCAATAGGTGGCACCAGCAATTTTTGGATAGGCTGCAACATGGTGCTTGTGGTCCCCTTCCACAAGGCATCCAGCCCAGCAGCTGCGCAGGGAAGATGGATGGGCCATCCGTGGCAATGGCAGCATCCAGCCCCTCTTTCTGTTTGAGTAAGGGCGAGGTTAAAAGCCCCACAAGCCTATTTTTCTTCCCCAGACAAACTTATTTTAAGGAGTACATCTTACGTGAGTCCTTCAGGGAACAGAAGTCCAGATGCAAATAGATCAGAAAAATTTGTTTAAAATGGAGGCACTGCCTGAGCCTCAATGGAAGGGAAACAGCAATTGTGGTATTTAGCACAGCAGAAGCCAAATCTTCTTGTAACAGAGCGCTGTGGCCGCCCATGTGAAAACATCTAAGATACAGTTTAATGCAGTTTAAACACACATGGTGTAAATGTATTACCTTGGTTATAGAGTCCAACAGAAGGAAACATCAAGACACACGTGCCCAGGATGCACACGCTCCATCCTTGGGCACAAACCAAAGGAGAAGCCACCCCAGCCTGGCCTAACCAAGCCAGCAGCTCCACAGGCCTGATGCTGCGCAGGGGAAAAACAGCCCAAAAAGCAACCTCTGACCAGCAGCCCCATGCAGACCACAGGTGAGTGGTATCTAATGGCTTCAGCTTACAATGCCACACAGCTGAATCCAGCCTGTATAAATTATTAAAGAGTCTGCAGAACATTACACAGTTCATGTAGTTAATGATTATAGTTCAGTGTCTAGGTCAGATATAATTAGATGTTACATTAAAATAGCTTCACAGAGCCATTTATTCTGATTTAATTACTTAAAATGATAGTATAATGAGCAGTGCTTTCAAAGAAAAAAGAAATCTTTTAATGAGCTCATTTTAAGTTAATATAAGGCAAATTAATCATTTAACAAAATGCAGTAAAAAAGACAAGTTCATATTTTAAAATGTTGTTCCTATGTCAAAGAGGTTATTTTGATGGCATGCTGGGAAAGATACACAAATGGGTGGTGCTTGAAACAAGTCTGTACGTTGCACATCTGGAACATCTTTACAACACGTTTTCTTCCTTCCCCAGATATACCTGCTATGTCGAAGTCCTTTGAAATACAACCTGAGCAGCAGATTTATGACCATCAGACTGCATCTTTATTCCAACGTGAAATGGAGCAATAGCCCTGCAAAGCAGTTATCCAGAGTGGGTGAGCTTGTGATGAAGGGTTAATCACGGGGTGGTTCATTAATCATTCAATTGCTGGCTTGGAAAAATAGCTTTCACTTGTTTGTTTGCTCAAGAAGTGATAAGCCCATTCCCTTGCTAGCTCATCTATTTTCTTCCCTTTTCATTGTTTTTAGAGATTTTAATCCTTTCCCATTTCTGTAATCAGTCATTTTGGTTTTTTAGCAGGATAAGTAAGCAGCGATTACTAGCATGAAAGCAAGCAGATCTTTGCAGGAGAGGCAGCAGGCTCTGGCTCACCACCCCAGCAGAAGGCAGCCCCGTCCTTCCTCCCACAGCCCCTGCTGCAGTGCCATACCATGTCCGAGCGGTTTTCCTCCCCTGGAGAGCCAGAACTGCCTGTTTCTGCTGCAGGCAGAACTCCCTGTGCTTGCACATTTGAAGAAACACCTATACTGAGTTAAAAAGTGACTGGAAACATGCTCATGGGGCCATAGCCCAGCCATCACCACTTGCCCTCCTCCATCCTCACCTGAAACCACAGCACCACTGACAGCAGCTCCAGTCCTCCCAGCCCTCTCATGTCAATCTCTGACCCCTTGTCCTCCCAGCTGAGCCTAATGAGATCCAGCTACTACATGAGCCAGCAAATTAGCTCTTTTCCCAGTGCCCAGGCCAGGCTGGAGCCTTTCCTCATCGATTCTCAGTTGCAGAGAGGCACGAGCAGTCCCGGGTCCTAGCAGGGAAGGGCTCAGCATCCTGCAGCATCGCTGAGCTTGGTGAATGGAGCCACCGTGCTGCCCGCAAAGCTGTGCGTGAACCACCCCTACCACCTCCAGGTCGAGTTCTAACAGGAACAGATTGCTCCAAGTAAAGCGTTCAGCCCAGATTGCCTTTAAGAAGATGACAGACATTTTACACTCATTCTTTTGCAAGGAAACTAAGCTAGAAATGAAAATCTTAGAGAGATTTTTGGAGGGGGGCAGAGGGGATCCTACTCCCAACCTGTGTTTTTCCCCTCTGTATCAGCAACAACACAAGCCTCACTCTTTAAGATGTTTGCAAACATTTCTGTTGAGCTGTCTGCAAAATGAGTGGTCTTCTAGCTCAGGCGCTGTCTGGATACCTTGGCAAAACACATGCGTAGAGGCTGACTGCAAAGCAACAACCGCGCTGTTCCCACTAGGAACATAAATAATTTGGGGCTACACATTTCTTTCTTAATGTACAGCCTCTGTTCCCAATTAGGGAAAGCCAATGGCTTTCAAATGCTTTGCTTCTCCAGCAACAGCTACAGGGGCAGCAGCGTGGTGCTATGACAACACTGTGGTTCTCATCTCGCTCACAGGTGCTTGCAGCGTTCGGATGTGCTGACCCACGAGTTCCCCATCCTGTCCCTCTCAGTCACTGGGGTTCAGGTACAGCAGAATTGGGATATCACCCTCTCATTGTTTTTTGTTTGTTTGTTTGTTTTGCCCCTACCCAGCCAGGGCAGTGCTGGGGGGGGGGTGTGTGCAGCTGGCACTGTGCCCGCAGCGCTTCAGTGGCACCAGACCAGCACAGGAAAGGTGCTGCAGGGCTGTGCACCAAGCCTAACCGTGTCTCCAAACACTGCCACTTCCCCTTTTTAAGGCTAAAACCTGGATTTCCAAGAAAAATGCAACATTTCAGAGCAACAAGAGTTGTGTCACACAGCCATTAATAAGGCTTTCCAGACAAATCTGACTGGAGAGATAATGGGCTTAAACAATTAGAAAAAAACAGTTTCTGCAACAGAATATTTTTCTTTGTCGTATTTGCTGTAGTTATTTTCTAAACGTAGATCATTTTATATGATGCAGGCAGCAGTGTTCCAGAGCTAATCAGGCCATATGTTTTCACATTTTGAAAGGAAAACTAATTAAAAAGAAATGAGGGAAAAAAAAAAGGTTGGTAAGGAAGGCTGTAGGTTTGGGTCAGAGAGGAGCGGTGAAGGAATCCTTCAGGAATGTATACATTCACTCTGCTCTGCGTTTTGTTTTCAGAATTGTTTCTGGCAGAAACCTAAAGAAAAATATGAACCAGATGTACAAGGAAATAGTTTCTTCATCAGAGAGAAGAATAGCTCTCTGTCTGCCAGGAGATTTTAGCCTTTACATTTTAAGAAGGTGGTGTTAAAAATACCCTTCAAAGGTGGCTTCTCCTTCAGCAGAGCCTGGGATGTCCCGGCTGCAGCAGGATGAGCAGCTGCTAGGGAGATGGATGCAGGAGGGACAGACAGCTGACTGATTTCTCTTCCATTGCCCCACCTCCTCCATTAGCCACCGACTGGAGTACACCAGTCTTCTCCCACCAGCTCCAGGGACGCCTGTGCTGGCGGCCGCTCCAGTCCCTGCAGGACAACTGGGGGCCCCACACGTCCACAACACACAGGGTGACAGCACAAACTGCGTCTCTGCTGCCAGAGATCTTCCCCCACAGCCATGCTGCAAGATACGGGAAAGTACCCAGAAACGAGCCAGTGTGTTGATCGCAGCAAGGAGCCAAGTCCCCGAGGAGGGGAGGAACTGAAGACAGAGTGGTGGGGAGAGGAAAAAAACACATATATAGTCCCTCTGCTCCAAAATACTGACTTCTGATGGAGGTAGCAACAGAAAAGGGAGCAGATGTGGCAGTGCCACTGTGCCCCATCCCAGGCAGGGGCATCCCACAGGCACCGACCCACGGGACCCCAAGCCTCTGCAGAGGTTAACAGCAGGGAATAGGGGGGTTAAGCAGGAGTTAATTAGGGCTGGAAAAGAGCAAGGGAGAGCAAACAGGGAGCTTTAATCTCATTAAATACACCTCGAGGCTCGGAGTGGCTGTACCTGGTTATCAGTAATTTGGCCAAGAGGAGCCTCTCTTGCCCTTAGCCTCACTCCAGCCTTCCCACAGCAGGAATGAGCATCACAGGGGATTTTCCTTGTCTATTTGGGAAGCTCAGAAGCCTTCCTGATCCCTCCCGAAGTGCTCAGTCTCTCCCCTTACTGATCACACTTCAATCCCATACAGTGAGCAGGGTCCCTGGCCAGTGACGCCCATCAGCCTCCTCACTGAGGTTTTTCTGCCCTTTCCTTCCCCAAAAAGCCCCCTCCGTTTTGCTGCCTGATGTGATTTCCCTTTGTAACAGTGCACACAAGCTCCATGATGAATTTGAAAGGGGGAAGAAAAAAAAAAGATGAGTCATGCATGAGGGTGATGTTTTTATATCTTGAAACTGGGGATTTTAGGGGGAATACATCAGCTCAGATGAGTAGGTTTTCTGGTGAGGATTTCCCAGAGCCAGCACAAAGTGAAGGCTGAGAGCAGAGCTTCTCAGATGCCCAAAGATCCATCCACTGCTCAAACGTTCACCATCATCCCAGCCCTGGTCACCAGCTCTCCCACCACAGCAACTCTGCTTCTGCGAGCAGTTGCTGTCTGGAGTAGATGGGTCTGTTTCTCAACAGTTTTTATTAAAAAAAAAAGTTTCCCAAGCTTTCACAACTAAAGGTAAGAAAATGCAAGACCTCACTACAGTAGTATTACTATGTCTTTGTTTTCTGGCCAGCTCTACTTAAAAACAAACAAATGCTGCAAGATCTGAAGTTGGCTCAGTGTATTTGCTTTGTCCTCATAAGTCACAGCACTAGCTAACACTAAAAGCACGAAGTTCAGTTTTCTGCACTGAAAAAAGACAGTTATCTGTTTGAAAGCCAGCAGCATTCACTTCCCAGGTCTACCACAACTCCCCATAAATTTAGAAAGCTTTGCTATATTTCATGAAGCATCTCAAGCAGCACAGATTTCACATGGGACACCAAGAATAAAAAGTTAAACTGTGCATGTTTCGTGGTGATTGGCAAATTATCAGGTCATTGCTCCAACTTCCACAAACATCATCAGCCAACAGTAATAAAAATACACATTTTGGTCCCAGGAACTTTAAAACTATCTTCCAGAGTTCGACTTCATGACAAGATGCTCACTACAACACCACAGAAGCACCGAGCTGCTTAATTAGAATAACACAGATGCAGTTTGGTTTTTAAGTCAATCAGAACAATAAATATAGAACCACCAGATTTTTGCAAGAATTGCTCAGACTTTGTTTTTTTTTCCTGCTTTAAAAGCATTTATCTGTTTTGCCAGTAAGTAACCGGAAGAATCTGATTTCTTCTGAGGCAGCCCAGCATTATGACCAGTAAGTGTCCACGGGTGAGCTGCACTTTGAGTTACCTAGGATTTGTCTTATTCAGCTCTTTCAGCCCTAGGAAAAAACTTGAGGCATACAAATTTCATCCAGTTCCCCATCCAATAGCGGAGCCAGCATACTTACAGGATAGATATCTCAAACCTCAACGTTTCCCTGACAATGATAGCAAGAAAAACTCCAGGGGTTTTGTTAATGGAGAGGAACTTCAAACACTCTTGGTTCCTGGATTTAAGTAGCCAGTAATCCTGTAAGGTTGATTTTTCTGTAGCTGGTGAGAACAGACACCAAAGTGTTGTTTCCCAAAACACCAATGTTACAGATGCCTTTTTTTTTTAAATGCTTGGCTAAAAAAATCACGTTCATCAGAATAACCAGAGGAAGAGCAGCCCTTCCTCATGCCATGGATGCCGCCGCAGCCATAAGCTGCTTCCCGCCGCAGCACTGCCTGAGTCAGGCGAGGCTGTCACCCACGCTGGACGTGGCACTGCCAAGGGGGTGACGGATCACAGTCAGACACTGCAGCTCCCCACTCACACGGCTGGAAGAAAATCATCGCTCAGACAGAAGGGAAAATAACATCTTATTTACTGCCTCTCCTGGGACTTTGCTGAGGGCTGAGCAAGCAATGCTGTCAGCCGCAAAATCCAGGCACGAGCATCATCACACGCTCCTCACCTTGGTACCAGCATGGCCATCCCCAAGGGCCGCAGGAGGACCGAGCCCTCTTGCCTCAGGCCACGTCAGCTGAGGGATGCTTGCTGCAGGCACGAGCGGCAGGGCTCGCTTGGCAAGCACGCTGTGATAGCTGGGGCAGCACCGCCTCATCCCTGGCAAGCACCCTGAGTGTGCTGGCCAGGGCAGGAGAGGAGCCCCTGCTCACTTCTGCCCCGCAGCGCTGCCAAGAGCTGGTGCTTTTAAAAGGGACCCTGCCTCCCCATTTCACTCTCCTGCTGAAAACATCTGGTCTGCTTGGCACCTATGCTCCAGTAATATAGCATACCATCTTGCTCACGGGCACGGTGCCACCACGACAGATGGATATGAGCACAGGCAGCCAAGAGACCTTGTATCAGCATCAAGTGTGTTTGCTAAGGGCAGGATTCGCAGCCAGAAGTGTCAGAATGGCTGAGTCTCCATGCCTATAGATACCAGGGCAGCAAAACGGTGCTGAACCAGCTCTGGGCAGGACTAACTCCAAAACGAGGTGGGGAAAACTAATTTCTGTGTCTCTGGAACATAAGTTTCTGGTTGCATGGAGCCAGATTAGCTTCTAGTTCAGGGATGTTACTGCTGCCTCATCCCTCTTCTGGGAGGGAGAGCCCACAAACCTTGCTGGAGCTAGAGGGACAGCAGCAGGCCAAGAAACCCCAAATCTCACAGCCAGATTTGTCTTTGCAAAATGGGTTAAGAGACCTGCTCTTAATTAACCTTGGGCTGGTTTACCAGGTACGTGGCGGTGCCAGTAGGCACCCTGGAAGGCCAGGACAGCTCTATGCCTTATTTCAGCAGTGCAACCAGTGCCTTCATTTTCAATCAAGGCAAGGGCAAAAGACTAATTGCACTAATTAATCTTGGCCTCATCCTGCAGCAGTTCCAGCAAGCAGGCAGAGAACCAAGTCCTGCGACAGGCATGGAAGCGAGCAGAGAGCCAGGAGAGGGCTGCACGCCTGCCGCGGGTGCTGCGGTACCCGGCCCCAAGCATCCTGCACACAGCGTGCCCACCCTCAGACGCCCATCCCTGCAGCAGAGCAAACGGAGCAGCGTGGGGGCGAGGGAGAGCCCGCTCCCTGTGCTGCGCATCCCGCTGCGCACAGCGTGCGCCCACCGCCCCGTCCTCGTCTGCACCGCTATAATGAGCCCTCGCTGACAGGTGATTGACTCTGCCATTATGTTCGGGGGTGATCAGAGAAACACACACACTCTGCAAGTAATCTCTGCTTTCTAATCCCACAGGCGCTTCCTGTGGGAAAACTTGGCCGGTCGCTTGCAGCAGGACAGAATGGCATGGTACAAGCTATTCACAGGGGTTTGTTGGAAATTGGGAGCAGAGCAGGGTTTTCTCCTCCTGCCCATTGTTATATCCTGCTTTGCTCTTTCTTCAGCTGGTACTTCAAAAAAAAAGAAATACAACACACACCCTGAATGAAAAAGGAAGGAGAGTTGGCAAGAACCAGCATGTCTGCACTTGTTTTAAATTTTTGTATTTATTAAAATACTCTGGAAGTCTCTCACATTCCAGCAGCCTTTGGAACAGTACTGAAATAAGTTACATATTAGGAAACGTTCAACTTCCAGCAGCCCTGGACAAACACAGCTCCTGAAGGGACCGGCTAGGATGGGCACAGGACAAGTGTCTGTGCTTCACATCATCTGAAGCACCTACATTCTCCAAGGGGGTTCTGCAGTTTGAGCCCTTTTTGCCAAGGCACGAGTCAGCCTCAAGCCCAAGCACATGGGTACTGGGATCAGGGTGCTTCAAGATAACTTTGATGTTGTTTGAAAGAAGATTAACTTCGTCACTGTGTGAAACAAGTGTCCAGACCCCACCGGGGTCAATGAGAACCCTTCCACACCAGGTCAAAGCCAGAAGCCCAATAAGGCTGATGGAAATCTTTCCTCTGGGTTTTACAGGATTGGTCGCAGCCAAGCTGTCTCACTAAACCTAAGCCAGGCTTGGTACTGGTGCCTGTCACTGTTGTCTTTCAGCCTCCCTAAAAACACTTAGGTTTCCACTGCCTCGTCATCCTCCGCATTCACAACCATGGGTTGGCAGAACGGGAGGAGCGGGGGAAGATTACTGCAATGCAGGGGGTTAAACCTCCATGTCCTGAGAAGCAGCCCTAGGCAGCTCTCCCCTCCCATTGCTGTGTGGCCAGCACTGGAGGCAGCACCCCATCACTGGGTGCCATGGGCAAGCAACCAGCTGGCAGGCATTTGGTTTGGAAACCACAGAGCATCCACCCCACCACCTCCAGGAGCTCCAACAGCCTGCAGCAAAAAGCCAATCTAGAAAAGAAAGTAGCTAAACACTAGAAGCCCACCATAAAGAGAAGAGCCTGAAACGGCTGGCAGCGCCCTGCTCCTGAGGCACTCCGCCAGTGCCAGGAGAGCACCCAGACCACGGCACACCCTGCTGAGGAAGGCGAAAAGCTGCCCAGACAGCCCAGCTTTGGAGAACTGGTACCAAGGAAGCACAACAGCCATCTTCAATACCACCCAGAGCACTATCCCGCTGCCCACCACCAGTCCTCAGTTACTGTCACTTTCTAATGCTTCCGGGAAAAACAGAAGCAAATCTTTCTAAAGATTTGCCTTGCAAAGCCCAGAAAGCAAGTGCTGTGCAAACTCTCAGCCAACCCCTCCCCTTCAAATCCCCCCAGAATGTCTCAGAGCAGACCTGCTCTGAATGGACCACAGTCACATCCAGTGGGCTTTGGCCATGCATCTCTGCCCTGCACCTCCAGCCACGTGTGCTGGGGCAAAAAGGGTACCTCCCCATGCCCCTCTGTGCTGGGGACAGGGATGGTCTGTCTGGCAGATCTCCAGAGCATCAAGTGCTCCAAGGGAAAGTCACGGAAGGGGCACAGCCTTCTTCATCCTTTCCAGGAAGTGCTGCTCTGCCCTGTGCTCCATGAGAAGCACGGATTTCTGTCAGCATCCCTCTATGGAGGCTGAATTTTGCATTGGAAAAGGACAGAGAGGAAATCTGCTTGTGTTTTCTGTAAAGAAGGGCTAGATTTGGGCTTTTTATGAAAACAGATATTTTAAAAAAAAAAAAGGTAATTTAGGAAGAAATCCAAAGTTGATCTGAGAGAAGCAGTGAAGGTGCAAACGCGAAAAAGGAGATAAAAGAGCAGGAAGTCACCCAGGCAGCAAGGAAGAAAGAAGAATAGGGGAAAGTGTCCTTGTGAGTGCTGGATGAGGAAGTATTTTGCACAGGAACAGGGTAAGACTGTCACTACCTGAGCAACACGGTTCCTCCAGACCCTCTGATTTGCCATATGCACATTTGGGAAGAGAAAAAAAGAGCCTCTACTACATGGAATGAAAATCCAGCGTCAATTTTAGGAGTTCATAGCAGCTGTGGAGACAACAGAGCAAACAAAAGGGCCTGGCCATAGGTGCAATAGGAAATGTACCTTTAGCCTTTCATATCTGGGAAAAAATGCAGGCCTGTGGGTCCAGATAACTGAATTTCCTAAATACACCCTGCTGGTTTCTACACAACCTGCAGCTCTAGCTGACTACCAAAACACTCTGAATATCATGAAGTGTCACAAAATACAGGAAGTATGTGTCCAATAGCTGTGCCCTGCGATGAGGGCAGGCTTCCTTTATCCTCCTGCAATTACTTTCACGCAGCTCTGTCTTATTCAGCAGCTTTGTAGTCTCCAACTTTGGAGATTTACCTCTTCCATTTACTTTCTTTTTTAAGTTGTGAATATTAAAGCCTCCAAGATAAAAAGAGTCTGGGGGAAAAAAAAAGTCTTTACCTGGGAGGCACGAACAAGTGGAATAAGAGGGTACAAAGGAAAAAAGTTACTCGGCATACCTTCTTTGCATCCTTTATATTCCTCAAGATGCACTGAAAGCAGTAAGCAGAGAATCAAAAATCCCTGGTCCCAGGACATACTTCCAAAAAGCATCAAAAGAACTCATTGGTGCTAACAGACCCCATGAATTAGGCACATCCAGCAAGAAGCAAGGATTTGTTATTCATTACCAAAACAGACCCAAACATGCTACTGGCAAAAAAAAAAAGTAGAGAGACCTAGAAGTGGATACAATCCTCCCAAGGTCTGTAGAGGAGGAATCTAATGCTACTTCCTTCTGGTGCTAATAATTAGAAGGACTTGTGAGGCCTGAAGGGGAGATTAGGTTGTTTACAGTTTTGCCTTTATCAAATAAATTAAGGTCTATCTGAAGCCAGCACAGATTTCCCAGGAGGACGAGGTCTCCCGCTGAGCGAGTTTTCTGTGCACCTTGGACTAATGCAGAAAACTGCCTTTAAAGGACACAAATGGGAAGCAGACTGAATTAGTCCAAGAAAAAGAGATCAGCATCTATGTAACCCCACCCAGAGCTGTACCTGGAAGAGACTGGAGCACCAGTCCTGTGCCTGCAATGGGACCTCACCATGGAGGAAATAGCAGTGCCTCCAGTCTGCTAAACAGGTGGAAACTGCATTGCCTGTCTTATCTCCTCCCTCCTGGTTTTGGAGGCTTGTATTGCTTTGTCTTAAGAGACACACTTTGAGACTTTAATAAGACTGGCCCTAGGTGAACCTGTCTCTGAAGATGACAGCTGATGTCACGTGAAGGACTGACCCAAAAGGGTGCTGCTGTAACCTTCTCCAGCTAACCTCTCCAGTTTAGTACTTCACATCTCAAGTTTTGAAGCCAATTTTCTTTTTACTGTAGCTTTAATGAAAGGAGCAAATGATTTGTAATGGCAATCTCTCTGGAAAGAGAGAAACGAAGCTCTTAGGACTTCATGCCCTGGACCTCAGGTAACTGCTTCACACTGCACCGCAGCAGACTCACTGGTGTTTTTGACTCCATTGGCCCGTTTATTCCACCCAAATTAACATGCAGCCCTACTACGGCAAGGATCTTCCCTGCCCACAGCATGGAGGCTCATGGATCACCATGGTGAGCGGGACACATGTGGGAAAGGCCTCTCACACAGCTCCAGATGGTCTGCAGGTGGTCTCCATGACCATGCCAAGGGTATCCCTAGTGCGCCAGCACACACCAGCCCCACCACCACCCTGTCAGGTTTTGCCACCTTCTTGTTATCACAATGTACTGCTTCAGTCCCCAAAACAAGGCAGAAGGAAGTACACCTCTACTTTCCCACCTCCCAACATCCCTGCCTGGTCTGCAGTCTCCAGCCCACACGGGTGCACCCGCAGCCTGCGCACTTTCTCTTCTCCACCAGGACCCTGGGAAATAAATGCCTTTGCACCAAACCCTAGGCAGGCAGCAAGGCCAGAGATGAGAACAGCCTGGTGGGGCTGCTTTTTCCCTTAAGACTACGCATCCCTTTGAAGAGTCTTGGCTTAGTGATTAATTTAACCTATTATCTGCTTCTAAAATGAGGGCATTTGTGGACAGGAGCAGCTGACAGCAGAACCCCGCTGCTGCCGGGCTCACCCCACCGCTGGAGCTAAGCTGCTGGATGGATGAGGTAAGTGGACAAACACTATTATTTATATTTTAAGTAGCTCTGACTGAGCACTTTCTGGGCCCTGACACAGGTGACCAGGACCGGAGCCCCTACCTCCCCCGACACAGGCAGCAGCACAAGTCCCTCGCAGGGCTCCGACAGCGAGTATCTGTACATCGGCACCGTGGTGGGTGCACGAGGGGCAGCTGCAGAGCCTGCACTCCCACTGGCACAGATTGAGAACCGGACAGTAAAGGAACCTGAAACTATAGCATTTTTTACTTCTATAACAATCTAGTTATTTCGTAAACTGAGAACAGCGAGCGTTATTTGGGTCAACCTAAATGTATAGGTGAAAAAACTCCAGTGACTTAGGAGAGGGATCTGAGAATGAAGAGGCATGGAAGTGGGAAACGACTTATTGCTTTGCAATAAAGCTTTTAAAGAAAAGAGAAAGGGGGTGGGGGGGGAATGCGGAAAGAAAAGAGCAGCAGGAGGCTGTTGAACAAAGAAGATTCTGCCCAAATTGCCAGCGAGAGGCCCACAAGTCAGTGGGGGGCTCCCAACAGGGGAAAAAAGTTCCAGCAAGTCTGAGGATGTTGTCAGAGCTTGAGAAAGCTGTCGGCAAAGCAGGAGCAGCCTTCCCTGCTGCTGGGGCCCTCTCTTCATCTCCTCAGCGCTGAGAATCGCTGTCTGCAAGGTGTTTTGCAGAGGCCGCCCTTTCCCTGTGGGCTGGGGTATTGCCGTCCCAGCTCCGGCAGCTGGTGTCTTGTGGGCTCTGCATCCCAAGATATCCCCTCTGCTCCAAAATAACTCTGGGGCAGCTGCACTCCCAGTTGCACTCCGTGGTTTTCCCTTCAAAGCCCACTTGATAACCTGCTGCTTCCCATGTCCGCAGGCAGTACGCTTCTCTTCCTCTACCATAGCTATTGCTTTACTGTACAAATGCGTTAAAAATAATTTTTCACTTTGTCAAGTGAGTCGTGCCTCAATTTACAGACAGGCCTGCTGGTCAAAACGGGCAGTAAAAGCTCATCTATAAATTCCTGTTTCTTGCTGGCAGCTGAAGATGGCTGTGAATCGATGGCAAGCAGCTCAGCACGATCACGATCAAGAGCCCCATCGCCCACAAAGGAGGCTCCTAGCCTCGCCGAGGCCTGGGGAGGACTTTGAGGTCATGTCTATTCTCCTCTTTCAAGAAATGATTTATAGCAAAGCTCACTTACAGGAGATTGATGAACAAAAGGGCTAGATCAGCTACTGTATAGTCAGGGGTGAAATCCTGGATCCATCAAGGTCAGTGGTAAAACCCTCATTGACTTCAGTGGAGCTGGGAATCCAGCCCTGCTCTAGCTGGATGCACTTCTACACGAAAACCAGGCATCCCAGGGACAGAAGTCAGCTTCTACTTCTCCTTCAGCAAATGCATACCACAGTGACCCCCTAAAGGGGGTGCTCAAACAGTCTGAGCTTGGAGTCCATGCACGCACACACGCCCTTTTCCAAAGGGCTTTAAATCTCACAGAGTTGCAGGAAAAGGCAGTACATTAAAAGAAAAGAGCATAAATTATTCCAGCCTTGGGGCAGCAGTGACTTGCCTTCCTGCCAACGAGCTCTGGAGGTTTTATGTGTTAGTTTACTCTGGTGATTAATAAAACATTCTGCACTTAATGCAACTTGTCAACCTCTGCGTCCAGGAGAGCGCACGTGTCCCGGAGAGCAGCAGCGATGTTCTCAATTCTACGATTGCTCCAGTGCACAGGGCACTCAGGATTAGTGCAAGGCAGAGGCTAAAGGCAGATCACTCATGCATCTTACACCATTGACACGGGATATTGCAAGCACTGAGTGCCAATTTGAAGCCAAGCCAGCCAAGGTTTAACCGAGCTGCTTTGAGTCCGGCCGGCCTGCACTGCCCCTGCACTGAGGCTGGAGCGACAAAACCCCAGTTTAACAGGGGCCTTGCTGCAGAAGCACCTGCTTGCGGTGCTCTCAGCCTTTTTATTGCCCGTATGGTTTCTAGCTAATCTGCTCCCTTGAAGCATTCATCAGCCCCACGTTTACCTGCATTCTGGCCTATGCTGACTTTGCATTTTTTAAGATGTCAATGGAAGAAACATCACATATATGTACTTTAGCATCATCATGTGTCAGAAGCTCAAGGTCCACAAATACACCCTCTCCTTCCCCTGTGCTTTAAAAAAAAAATTACCAAGTAAGAAGCTTTGCACTTAAATTTTCCTTCCCGAACACTTCTTTCTGAGCTAATCTTAATGCTCAGGAGAGATGCAAGTCAGACAGCACAGTGAACAAATTTTTCTACTTCCAGGAGAGATAGCACGTTCCACACCAGCAGGCATGCTCATCGGATGCCCCGGTGATAACTGCCACAGAAAAGCCTCCTGCTGAGCAGCAAGCCCCTGCTGGGGAGGAGGGCAGGGGACACAGGGGATGCAGCGGGGAGCAGCAGCCCCAGCACCTGCAGCCGCTCCCCGCGATGCAGCTTTGCTCGCTTTCAGCACACCTCCACCTCCCAGCTGTAACTCACTTGACCACGCACCTCACCTCTCAGTTTAATGAGCCGTGGCCAGAAACGAAAGAGAAACACATCGTTTTTTAAAGACACGTCAGGCTCCCCAGAGCCAGAGACTGCAGCGGGGCTTTTTGGACCACGCTGATGGTCTGACCCTGCCCCGCTGCAGGACACAGGCACCCCCGGGCACTGGCCGGGCTGTGCCACGCTGGCAGCAAAGCTCCCTTAAGTTGGCTTCAGTGACTAGATGGGCTGTGAAAATTAATTCACAGCCACTGAAGTTTCTTCACACTTATTGTACAGTAAAAATCAAAAGAAGGGGGCAAGTAATATTCACAGGCTACAGCTTTCAGGCAGGGCTTCGTCAAATACACAGCCTGTAAAAGGGAAAGGGCCGGGTAGATAGTCTTGCTAGCTCTGGAATAAGACTCACTCCATCCAGGTTTGTGTTCATATTGCTTTTTCTAATGTACCTCCAGAGATTTTTGCTCCGTTGTTACTGTGCAAGAGGATTTGTAAGGGAATGGAGATTTAATCTATTATTGATTATTGCATTATTAAAAAAATAAAAATAAAATTAAGTCAGTCTCTTTGAAGGACGAGGTAATTTATTTTAAGAAACTCTTAAGTTTCATAGCAACTCTTAAAAAAGTCTTTATTGCTGTTCCCTTTCCCCAGTACAAATCTTACTGCCAGAGATGAAGTTTTACTCCTGTGCTGTATTATATTTCATTGCTTTATTATGTGAATGCCCACTACAGTCACCACTGTCAGATTGTCACCAGTATTATCTACTTTTTCCTCCCTTTGCAAAAACAGCTATGTCACCTGTTGTCACTCCAACAGTGCTTTAGAATTGCGAAAAGGGAAAGACAAGGAGTTGAAATACCAAACTCAGCCAACTCTGATGCATTTCTGCAAGCAGGCAGAGTTGGAAGCAGCCACCCGAGCAAGATAACATCTGCACACAGATCTGTGCAGAGGAGAATTTGCCTGCTGGAAGGAGGAGTGCCTCAGCTCGGCGGGTGCCCGGGGCTTCCTAAAGCAAGTTGCCAGAGCCCGTCTGGCACAGGGCACGCAGAGGGCTGGCAGCCGTGGTGCAAGCTGGGGATGGATCCTCAGCACCGCAAGAGCTGCGCTCCCCTGCCAGCCAGGCTCACGTTGCTCATGTTTTATGGAATGCATTTTTACAAGCAACTGGATATTAAAGCCAGGGTGTTTTTTGGTAAAACGTGTGTATTAGGGCTCACGTCATAAAAAAAATACACAGGATATGCAACACAGTCAGGCTAACATGGCTGGACCCTTCCCTTTTGGTACATCTTACATTTTGTTATTTTAACTGCAAATCTAAGTCTACTTGAAATCTAAGCGCTACTTTAACAGAGTAGCATCTCACACAATTAGGCCTCTCAGTGATTTGGGATAAGGGTGCAGTAGAGATCAAAGCCTCACAGCTACATTTTCCCTTATCACCTGGAGGACCACAAACAAGTCTATGCAGATTAGTTTACAGAAACCTCATTTAACATGAAAAATCCTGTTAGCTATAATCACCAGACTCTTAACAGATGTTGTGCTGGAGCCAACAGCTCCATGCTGTGGAATCTACTGTGGGAGAGGGCTGCCTGGAGGAGCCAGCCGCAGGGCAGGGGACAGGTGCAGTGCAGGCACAGTTCTCTGCCTTCTCTGTCCCAGCCTGTGCCCGAGCACCAGCTGCAGCTTCTGTAGATGCTGGAGGAGAGCAACCTAGGTGCATGTGATTTCAGGGGAATAATTGGCCTGAAGATGTTGGATAAATAAATAGATAATCAAACCAATTTCTGGCCAGGTTTTAATCTCAACAGCCAGGTTTGAGAGGGTACATGTTTCAGCCATTTTTTTGGCTAGAAAAATACAAAAAACATAGCAGAACTATGATTTTGCAGTGGGGTCATGCTTTCCAAGTTGTTCCAGACAACACAAACTTCAAAACTTAACGAACTCCCAAACCCTGCAGATGGAAAATACTCCCGAAGAAGAAGTCCTTAGCTCCAAAACACAGCACACTGGGGCCAGGTACCTCTGCTAATCCTCCCCACACGAATGCACTGTAAGCAGGGGGTTGCACTCTTGCTAACACCCTCTCACTCTGCATAGTCCAGCCCCTGCGTGCCTAATTTCCCGATGGTCAAATTCCCGAGCCACCCTTGCTGCAAAGCCATGGCCAGGAGCCACACTCCATCCCACAGGCACGGTGCTGACACACGGGGTGCCCGTGCACCCAGCGGCCGATAAGCAGCACTCGCCTTCAAGAGCTCATAAATCACAGTGTCAGGAGGCTTCTGCAGCCCAGCCGAACCCAGTGTCCTTCCATAACAAGTCATTGAGAAGTGGGGGGCAAGAAAACATTTCATAAACCACATCTCGACAGGATTTTTACCCTTGCCAAATGCTGCTACCCCCAAGGCACTTTTTGCTGAGCACACCTAGCAAAACAGAGATCCCAGGCCAGCAGTGAAAGAGTAAGTGTGTCACGTAACTACATGCAAAGAAAACAGCTCTCACAAAGTCACCCAAAGGCCAGAGAGATAAGGAAAACCCTGCTCTGGATATCTTCTCAACTCTTATGTGTTGAGTTTGAGAAGACAAAATATTAAAACCTATTAACTCCCCGAAGCCTGGAACAAGATGGGGTCTTATCCCTCAGCTGAAGAGGGGACTTTCAGTAGGAAGATTACAAGACTTGAGCTACCTGATCTAAGTTTGAAATTCTGCCTTGAGGGGTGGAATAAGTGACCTCTAGGAGATCCTCTCCACACTCAGTTCTGGTGTGATGCCAGGGGACAAAAAGCACTTCTTCACCCAGCCGTGCTTATCTGCGGCCACACACTCTCAGCCAGACATTAAGCAGTGAGCTCAACAGACAGACAGCCCACCTTTCCCCCACGTGGATCAGCCACAAGAATAACTGCAGACATCTAGAGTGATATGACTGTTGTTTGTTCTTCAGCCAGGCCCAGCTTCAGCTCCCATCCATCAGAATCCATCACATTCATCTAGGAGATGACCAAGCCCTAAATATGCCCGTGAAGCTCTTTCCATCCAGCCCCTTGTCCTTTACTTAGGTAGGGAAGGAAGGCTGAACTCCTTTAGGTTTTGCAGACTTCAAAACAGCTCTGACGGTTCTGTACATCTTGAAGTAAGTATTTACATTTAAGTAATTTTTATTTTAAAATCACGAACACTAAAGTCCAGCAATTGGTAGTGGGTTAACAGCTACAACAACCAGTCCAGCAGCAGTAACATCTCAACATCTTCCAAACAGATCTCAGTAGACACTCACCAGTGGAAATGCAGATCCAGTGCAGAGAACGCTCTCCTGGATAATCCTGAATTGCTTGCACAGATCAGGATGGGCATCGCTGCAAGTTACTGGACTCCCTCTCAGGACAGTCAAGAGCTCACAGAGCACAAAGAAATGGGGGGAAGAAAACAAGCAGAATGAACACTACAATTGTTTGCAAGCAAGCATGCAAGTGCTATATAAGTAAGCAATCAGAAGTGCTAGGTTTAAATGAACCACACCTTGAAATACTCAATCAGTTAACTGTTAACATTTGCTTCAAGCATTCTGTTAATTAGTCCACAAATGGCTTCTTTCATCATCTTTTTTAAAGATCTTCTCAGTTTCAGTATCTTAATTATTTGCCTTCATACTGAATCATCTTAGTGCAAAGGAACTAAAAGCTTTCTTCAGTAGCAATAGTTTTTCTCTTTTCTCTCCTTTTTTCCTGCAGCATGTAGGTTTTTTGTCTCTCATTGTTCCTTGTCCAAGAGTGAATACTTACTGGAACAGTGCTGGGAGTTGTAGGAGACAGGAATTTAGGAATAGATGTTCTCAGACTAATTGGGACACTGGTATATGAGTATGGATATGTGAAATAGGAAAGGATTTCTTCTCTCTATGTCATGTATGCATGTCTGGAACTAAATTTTCTTAGTATTTGACCATTTGTCTTTGAAAATCAGCAGCATTCCTGCAGATGGAGGATACTGCTGCAAAGATGTACTGAAACTGGACAGTTCAGAAAGCAAGCGCATGAGAACATCTTGGACGAGTTGGGAAGTGTCACTCACACCTCAGTCATTCTTTTCTTGACATCAGCTCAACACAAACATTCAGGCTCCATAATTAAATCACTCTCCCTCCTCCTGCTGAAATGGCTCACCAGCTCTGACAGGTATGCGAGACTGCCGAGGGCTGAGCTAGAGCCGAGCCAGCACCCCAGGATGCTTCACAAGAGCTCGTCCAAGACTCAAAAATCAGATCTTTCTACTGACTTCAGTGAACCCAGGGAAGTGTGAGGGGGAGAGGCCTGTGGCCAAACCTCTATCAGCCCACCACAGGTTGGCTGGGAAGGAAAGCTGGAGTCAGCAGATCTGTTCCCATTCCAGGGAGACCGACCTTATAAGTGCGTGCACATCGAGGAGTGATAACATCGATGCCTCTTCTGAGACAGATTTAAGATTGGCGTTGGGCCCAGGGATTTTGCAATTCACTTCTATTCTGTACAAAGCACTGCCTTGAAATATGTTCACAGATATTTACATTTTCTCTTTATTCCAACATTAGGTACAAATACTTCGCAAGGAATATGTCCCTGCTCTGCTTCCCACCATCCCTCCTCTTTCCTCCCTGCTCAGTCCTCACATTACTAAGAGCCCTTGGTAAAGCTCTTTTCCATGCTAAATATGCATCCAACCACTGTTAATGAGCTTTGGCCAGCTCGCAAGGAGTTTTGACAGGCCTGTTGAACCGGTGCCAAGCAGAGATGAATGTTTGGCTTGGACCAGCACAATGCTCTGTTTGTCTCATTGTTACATTGGAAGTGTTAGCAAACTAATGTGACAGGATGTAGACGCATACAACTGAAAAATGACTGAAAATATAATTCCATGTCAGCGGTGACTCCTGAAGGATTATTTGTCTCCGGTGACTTTGAGGGAACTTTTCCTTACAGACTCAAAATAAAGACAGGTCTGTGTGCTTGGGGAAAGCGATCAATTAGTTTTAAAGCTAGATGTAAGGAGCTGCACTCGGCTCTCGCTTCCTAAGATTTACTTCTAAATCAACTAGGCACTCTACCACAATTCTTTTTTTTTATTATTATTTTCCAGAAAACCCTGCAGCTGGCTGCTTGCACAGCCTGGTAAAAGCCTGAGCTCTGCTCCCTGCTACGGGGATGTGCTCCAGCAAAGCCCATCACGGGGACCCTCCAAGCCCACAGGTGCAGGAATTGCCAGACTTAGAGCCAACGATTTTCTGATGTGACTGGTGCCAGCACTTCACGGGCAGAGCAAGGGACCATCTCTCCAAGGAGCATTACCGGATCATGCAGAGTGTAAGGACCGGAGAACCATCCTTACCATGGATCTCATCACTTTCTGACACTCTGTGTACAGACCTGGGGAGCTGGAGTCTGTCTAAACCATCATGTTTAATAGCCATTTTGGGATCTAGCTCCTTATGATCTATAGTTTCTGGGTTTTTTTGTTTGTTTGCTTGTTTGTTTTGTTTTGTTTTGCTTGTTTGTGTGTTAGTTTTGGAACTGATGTTCATTCTCGACTTTGCAGCATCATTTTTTTCCCTTTGCATCAGAGAAAGTATTTCATCTTTGAAAAAGAAGAATTATAGTTAGCCTCACGTTGCTCTTTCCCATTAGGAAAACAGGGTCACCCAGGAATCTGCTCAAAGTTACCTCCTGATGTTTGTCGTCTCCAGACAAGGAGGAGCAGTAACCTCTGTAAGACAGCGTCCCATCTCTGACAGAGTCCGGCAGCAGAGCATGGAGCAAGCATACCGTGAGATTTCCCCAGGGAACTGCAGTGTTTTGCAGCCCAAAGCCTTCCATCACTCAAACCACCACTGTGGTGGTTGTGGAAGTCGGTGCCATTTTCTTTCATGAATGAATGGAATTGTTTCAGGACCCATATAAAATGTTACCATCCTCAAAGCCTAGCAGCAATGATTTCCACATGTAGAGGACACGCTGTGGGAAGAAGCACTTTTGGTTTTGCTGCTCAGGACCCTGCCACCTGCGAAGTCCCCGTGTTGCCACCTCACTCCCGCGCTGGAGGAGCCCCTGAGCAGCAGCTCCCAGGGCTCGTTTCCCTGCCATTGCACTCCTGCACTGGCCTCCAAGGCTGGTCTTAACGTTACGAAGGCTCCAGAAAAAAACGGAACCTGTTTTGTCATCTTTGGATGACAGAACAAATTGCTTGCGCGTTTATTTGTGGAACAGTCTTCTTGCCGGTGAATAGACATAGGAGGCTGTAGAGTGAGGTTCAAAAACCTGCTCAGCTGTAGTTTTGTTGCAGCTTCACCCATTTACAACATACAACTTGCTTTCCATGTACAGTAAAATGAATTTTCTTATGTGCTTATGTTAAAAATCGTGCAGAATTTTGACCTTAATGATAGGGTCTGGATTCCCCACTTAGAAAACATTTCTCCCATCCTTCAGGCTATCATCTTTTGATTTGTGTGACATTAGGGGAGGGGCTGTTAGATTTTCAAAAGGTATTAAATCTCTAAGGGTGCAGATACAAATTTAGTGAGACTCACAAAAGGTACCTAACTCCTGTTGAAAGTCGTGAGGAGATGAGAGTCTCATTTAAGGCTTTTCAGTAAATCCTACTAAATGCTTATCTGTAGCTTTCAGGTCTTATAAACCCTTGTAAATCCAGACCATGACAGTAAATGATATTGTTTATGTTCAATATAGGTGGATTACCACCCACCCCTGATCAGAATTGCAAACTGTAGATGGACCCACCTACCTCAAGGAATACTCGGCTTCACTGTACCTTTTATCACTTGTTTCTTTCAGTTTTATAGCTAGCATTGCACAGATAAATATATCTGTTTAGCCAAAGTCAACGTACTGGAGGCAGAAAAGAGACAAACCACAAACATTTATTTGGATTCGTGGTGCAATAGTACAAATACTAAAGTTCAGTATAAAAATCATACAAAATAGCCCCTGTAGCATAAGACTGGCTTTGCAAGTCCTTTTAGTTACATCTATATTTTCAACCGCTTGCATGTCAGAAAGAGATGAGCTGGTGCTGAACATGTCTGGTTTGTTGTGGTTTCATTCAGCTTTTCAAATCACAGAAAGATTTTTCAAAAACTTGAGTCTCCTTACCTTGTCATGGGTAATTTTTTATGCATGGGACAATTTAGAAGCAATAGGAAGTATAAATCTATATTTCAGTCTTAGGAAAATTGCTTGAATTCTTGCTTAAAGCTCTGGAAGGGGTTGACAGAGTCAGCAGGTTGTCGCGTGGAGACTTGCACGCACAGATGCTATCGGTTGTAGCTCTTTGGGGATGATGACTCCATTGCCGCATGTTCCACTCATGCAGGGAATAGCACAAAGTGGATCCACTCTAATCCCACCAGAAAGAACCTCAAACTTGGAAAAAGACTTTGTGAGGAGTGTTGTTTCCATTTTGTAAACCTCTGGTCCACTTCTGTGGAGCTTTTCCATGCTCTCCTAATGAAAACTGTTTCCCAGGAGCCCCATATTGCCGCTGAAAGCCAGGGTTTTGGTAAGCACTGAAAAAAAAGGTATTGCATAAAAAAAGATAGTGATGGAAAATATTAACAACACTGATTGTTTAGGCTTTCTTTCCCTTTTCAAAATGAAACACTTTTTAAATCAAGCCTTTTTTTTTTCACTGAGAACTTTGTGAGTACGTTTTTTCACCTGGTTCCAATCTGGTCACTGTTGCACACTATTGCAACACAAAAGAAGAGCAAAGCTTCCACCAAGGGAGTGAGCGAGAGCAAGCTTCTGGCACAGCAAACCTCGCTGTTTCCAAATTGCCCACCAAATCCTGTGGCTGATCACACAGGAGCACAGAACAAATATGTCTTTGTACACAGCATAAACCCTCCGAGGCATGGAGCAGCTCGGACGGGTGGTAGCAAAGGGCCCCCCTCCACTCTGGTGATTTGATGGCTGGAAGGCACCAAAATCTTGTTCTCCCTGTCAATGGTTTAATGGGTTTACACCAAAGAGAAGAAGAAAAAGGAAAGGAAAGGAAAGGAAGGAAAAGGAAAGGAAAAGGAAAAGGAAAGGAAAAGGAAAAGGAAAGGAAAAGGAAAAGGAAAGGAAAAGGAAAAGGAAAGGAAAAGGAAAAGGAAAGGAAAAGGAAAAGGAAAGGAAAAGGAAAAGGAAAGGAAAAGGAAAAGGAAAGGAAAAGGAAAAGGAAAGGAAAAGGAAAAGGAAAGGAAAAGGAAAAGGAAAGGAAAAGGAAAAGGAAAGGAAAAGGAAAAGGAAAGGAAAAGGAAAAGGAAAGGAAAAGGAAAAGGAAAGGAAAAGGAAAAGGAAAGGAAAAGGAAAAGGAAAGGAAAAGGAAAGGAAAGAAAAGAAAAAAGAAAAGAAAAGATGGCATTTGGGATCCAGTACCCACTTAAGAGATGGTTCCTTCAGAAGAAGCCCACTAAAATGCCATTGAAGCATAGGACTGGGAGGGCTCAGGGAGGCCGTCAGCCCAGCCCTTGCAGCTGCTGCAGCCATGCAATAGAAACCCAGTCCGGAGGGTCCGTAGCTCACACGCCAAAACATCCCCAGCACACTCAGAGCAGTAGAGAAAGGCCACAGCTATTACATGCTGCAGGAGAAGAGCAGATGAGGTGAAGAGCACCACCAATAACCCCAGACCCCACAGCATCAGGGCATTTGTTGAAAAGTGCAGAAGATCCAGCAAGAAGGACTGTAGCTATGGAGAAGAGCAAACAGACACACCATCCACGGAGCAATGCTGTCCGGCCTGACTGGGGACAGGGCTGTCCCTGCCTGCCCCGTTGCACTTACAGAGCTCCAGCACTCCCTATGCCCTGTCCAGGTGAAAACGAGCCCAAAAGTCAGATATGCATCAGTGGTAGAAACCCCAGACCCTCAAGGTCCAGCTCATGACCAGGGCAAGCCTGGGCCTCTAGGAGGAACGAACAAAGTTCAAAGAGGGGCCCCTTTCACGCCAGGCTGCTCCGCGTCCTGCAGCTTGTGATGCGAGAGATGCCGTGTCCCATGCCGCTCTGCAGTCCTCTCCTCTGGCTTATCGAGCTCCGTCTTGAAACAATTTGGGCCTTGAACAGATTTGTTAAACAATATAATACGGAGATCAAGGAATAAAGATGAGGAGAGGCAAAATTAGATTAATGCTGTAGATAGCTTTTGAGTATAACTAATGCCAAATAGCCGGAGGGCAACATGTCAACAATTTAATAGGGCACAACATAAAATAATGTTTTCAAAACAAGCACTTCATTGGATGCTTCCCTTTTGAATCAGATAAAGCGTATCACTACAGAGAGATTTGCTTTGATCTGCTCTGTAGCAGAAGGTCAACGGTGTTTAAATCAGCTATTCAAAGCTTGTGAGTAATAGAATTAAATGGCTCAGATCACTGGATACGTCCCTGAGTTCTCAGCATCCTCCAGATGCCGGGCCAGGCCCTGGGGTGGGAGCGTTCGCTTTGCCCAGCATCGCTGCAGGAGGCGGGCGGCAGCTCCCGGCCGCGCGGTGCTGAGCCCACGACCGATCCCACCAGGACTGCCCCTGCGCACCCAGCCCCCGGGAAGGGGCACCCATGCAGAGAGGGATGGGGCGAAACGAGTTCTACGCATTAGTTCCAGGCACAGCTAGATATTTGTGAAACCTGGTCATTGCAAGGGGGATTTAACCCCAAGGCAGTTTTCCAGCTGTATGGACGCTGAAGGTAACAAGCCCAAACTCTGGCATGCCCTTCTGCTGTTTCTTGGGATGCTGAGGTGTGCTCTCGGCACCCTCCCAAAGCACAGATGCATGTTCTGAAAGCAAGAACCGTTGAAGAGCTCTTGCAGGCACCACCCGCACATGCACACGTGCACGGACACATCCGCAGGACCAAGCGCAGGAGCGCTGCGAGATGCACCGTGCACCCCAGCCACCGCTTAACGGGGCTGCAGCAGCTGCTGGCGCTGCACAGGGTCCTGGGGGACTGCAGCAGGACAAGTGCAGTGACAGGGCTCGTTTGTCTCCGGGTGGCACCGCCACAGCGTGCCGTGGGGACATGAGCAGCACGCTGCGGGTGGCTGCTGCGCTCACGTGCTGGTACTCGAGCAGAAAAGGGCAACTGGCACAGCAGTCCCTCGGCATTACTCCCTGTGGGTCGGGTGTCTTGTGAAGATTTACAGCCTCACCTGGTTCTAGCACGGCTCCCCCGGAGCCTCCCGCGGCCGCAGGACTCCTGCTGTTATCCAGCTCTACCGGCTGCACCGAGGCACGGTTCGGTTTGCTTTTGCACGCTGTCATGTCTCAATTAGCTGTCACCTCGGCTGGGCAGCACGTGGCGAGAGGCCAGGGGGTCTCCACAGCTTCATAAGTTTAGAGTGAAAAGGTAAATCCATCCACAGTGCCCAGATAACAGAGCTGCCCTTTCCCTGTGAGGGGCCGGCCCCGGCCAGGGACCGGGGCGGTGGGGACCACAGGACCCCCACGATGAAGGCAGCTGAGCAGGCAGAGGCCTCTCCCCATCCCGACGGCCTGAGCAGGAAGGCAATGCGACAGAGGCAGAGCCTCAGCAGGGACCTGCCCGGACCTCATTTAGCAACAGCACCGCGAATGAGATGCTGAAGGCAGGCGGATATCTGCCGTGCCCAGCCCCAGCCTTCAGTGCTTTCCACAGAGCTGCCTGCCAGAAGCGCCCTGCCCTGGGGACCGGTGTTTAAAAGCAAAGCAGACACCGAGAGGACCTATAAATCCTTCACCTCCCACTCTTGCAGCAGCCCCAGCCACGCAGCCAGGTCCCAGCTCATCGCTGGGAGCCCGGCTCCGGTCTCTGGCAGCCCCTGACCCAGCTGCCTGGCTGCTGAATGCCCCCGTGCCCACCCCTCCATCACCGGCAGCGGGGCCCCACCGTGGCTCCCAGCCTGGCGCAGAGCACAGACGTGATTTTTCAGATGAAGCCATGCAGCAGCAGCTGTCCATAGTCACAGGCTGCGTGTTGCAGGGCAAGCTTACGAAAGGAGAGCAAACTTAGCCCTGACTCATCCGGGATAAATCTGCCACATAACGAGCAGGGCTCATGGGGTGTGCCAGCCGTTTGTAGCTGTTTGCTAGTGGGGAGGGTGAATTGCTGCAAGCCCATCCCGGTTTGTTATCAGTAAGAGGCATCATGAAGGTTTGTGTACTCAGAAAGCTGTCCTGACATTTCATTGCCATTTACTGTAATTGATAAGGCAGCCCAGAAAGTGTTTAAAAAGCTGAATTTGACAAAAATGGAAATGAAAGTTTGTGAAAATGGGAACAATTTTTCCACTTACTCTAATAGCTGGACACAACTGTGCATTTTTTATGGCTGCTTTTTCAATTATGGATGCTGAGGAAGAGATGAATTTCCACTTGGAGGTGGAAATCGTTTTAACTTTCTGCCTTGATTTCCCTTTGTACAAGAATAGGACCGTTTTCATCTAGCCCCTGCTGGGTACCACCTTCAACAGGGCCACCACCACCCCATCATGAATGTGGCAGAACTTTGTTTTTTGGTTTACAGCCCATTGCTTTTACAGAAAGACAGACCGATGGGCACACAGGTGCAAACACTCGTACTCTCCACCAGCTGTTTATGAGTAAAAGCCATTTTCTGCCCCCAGGGTCTCTCCCTCCTGGCAGTTTCGGCTCAGCCCTCTCCTCCTGGCAGCAACGCTGGCAGAGGCAGGAGGACGCTTGCTCCGTGGGCACACAGCCTGGGCAGTCTGGCTTGGGGCAGGCACGCACCCGGGCCAGGGATGTCAGCACCACCGGTGATTTGCTATTGTCTTATTCAAACTACTCAGGAAGGGGGAATTGCAGAACTGCCGGGCGGCTGCCCACCTGCAGAGCTGCCCCTTTTGGATCCACGGCTCGTCCCACACCCTCTTGGTGAGCCCGGCTCCCCTGGGACAGCGGGGAGGTGCTGGTGGCTGTCCCCAGCGCACAGCCCGCAGGCACGGCCGGCTGCGGCTCCGCCAGTCCTGCAGCATCCCGGGCTCGGCACTGGCTTCGTGCCTTTGCTCTTGCCTGAGAGGTTTCCCTCCCTCCTTTACTCACCTGCTGCGCACAGCTTTTGACTTGCAGCGATGTAATGCAAGTTCTCTGAACGCGGCCGTCCCAACCCCTGGCAGTGGTTTTCCCTAAAGATTCACAACTGTGCTCCACCTTATTCTGGCAGATGTAAGTCATTTGGGTTGGTCCCGTCTCATGCCACTGGAGCTCACCCTAAAAGCCAAATGCAGAGGACACAAAGAAAGGCAGAGAGAGGGCAATGTGCTGCCCTTCCCCACCTCCTGCATCTGCACACCCCAGCCTGCCCTGCCCGATGTCCTGAGCAAATCGGACCTGGCAATTCCTGCACATCTGGCTGGCAAAAGGGGAATGTGAGGACAGAAAAACCGCACCCAGGCTGGATAGATCCTCAAAGGGAGGTGCTGGGGATCTTTACAATGGAAAGAAATTGAAGGGTGCATTTCCTGAAGGCAGTTTGGGGGTTGATTTACTGAGCACAAGGGGCCAAGGTACAAATTACGTCCCATTGCCAACAGCCTTGCTTTAAGCAGCAGGAGTGCCAGCTCGCTGCCTCGCGCCCCGCTCCCCCGGGCTCTGCTGCTCTAGCCAGGCAGACTCGGGGTATTATTTTGCCCGAAGCATGACCTCCTCAGGCCTGGCTCGGCAAGGCGATTAGGGATGAATCCTACCAGCTGCACAGCAGCGAGCAGGGGAGTACGCACTCATGCACAGCACGAGTATCTGGGCTCTGCCAGCTGAGCCCGCGGGTGCGAGAAGGGGCAGGAGGGAGGGCAGGGAACGCTGCCGCCCACGGGGCTCCGGCTTTTCTCCTCCCACAAACCCTCCAGAGAGCAGATATGGGGGGAAATCCCGCCTTGCAGTCCCCATTAGACTAACACTTTACCTGCGAAATGGAGATAGGAGGCTCTTAAATGTCTTGTAGGTGGACCTGGAGGAGGTGACAGCAAACAAGGCAACAGTCAGCTGCAGCCTTGTTTCGTGCTTTCTGTCCACAGGCACGTTTGTTTAGGGATTTGGGGGCAGCAGTCACAAATTTAGCATTAAGGCAAATGCCCGTTTCATCAGTTTCGAGGGTGGGTTTTCTTTAAAGCTTTCATCCTGGCAGGGATGTTTGAGGAGCTAAAAATAGGCAGCAAAGTCACGTGAAAACCTCCGGATGTGAGAAATCACATAAAAGATATGAGCGTGAGTCCTTGTTTCCTTGGAAATAATAGTAGTAGTAATTCTTGAACGCGAGGTTGTAATGGTGAGATCTAAAAAGGGCCCGTCGCTCCCCGAGGCACACTGAGAGGGTCCGGGCAGGGTGGGAGCCAGGTGCAAAGAGACTGAACCGCAGTAGCTGCTCCAGAGCTGGGCAGCGCACAGCCCCGGCGCTTGCTCTGGTCAGGATCCGGCCCCTCCCTGCCCCATGCCAGGATGCGCTCCCTCGCCAGGCTCTGCAGAAGGAGACCCGCTGAAGTTTCCACCTGCAGCTGGGTCAGACCCGGGGATGCGCTGCAAGGCAGATCGGAGCGATGGGGCAGGGGGAAGGGTGCGAATTCCTCCGGGTTGCTGCCGCGGTTTTGGTTGGAGGGCTCAGTTTGGGATGAGCCCAAAGGAAAATCCTCATCCACTGCCCCCTGCAAACTTCATGTCCGGGTCCAGGTTTAAATTCGCAGGCGCAGCTGGGCTGGGTGGGAGGGCTGGCTCCAAACCTGGGGCTTGGACAACCCTGGGGAAATCTCAGACCTGGAGGGAAGTCTGCAGCACGAGGCTGTCCCAGTGGAAATCGGTGAGCTAAGCGGCAGCACTTCTGCGGCAGTAAAGGGCTCTCACCTATCTACATGCAAATTGCTTATATTTAAGTTTTAACATCCCCAGCCCAGGCACGGTAAGGCACTGCACACGCTCAGCTCCAGCCGATCCCAGGGACCTGGGCAGTGCTCAGCAGTGTTAAGAGAAGCACGGCACCCTGCAGCATGAAACACGGGTTTCCCACTGCTGCAGGGATGGAGCCGGGTCAGCAGCGGCAAGGAGCTGTCGCAGGCTACGGCGCAGGCACCACAGCAAACTGCGGCCCCGGTTCCTACACCCAGCTTCACGCTCAGTTTTCCACCTCTGCATTGCCAGCTTGAGCTACACGCTGCCTCCCATAAATCCTTTCTAAATGAGCATTAGCATTTAATTTATTTCAAAGAGACTTACTGCTTTTTATGTACAGATTCCGCATGGGAAATACGGTTGAAGGCCAGTGTTCAGATCCAAAAGCCAAATGCTCACTGGTTAGTGAATGCCAAAGTTAAGGTTTTGTAACCCATGCTGAGCCAAAGCTGCGCACCACAATACAGCAGTACTCAAACTTTCCACTGACGCAGTTCCCAGCACCAAGCCTGCTGCTGGCCTTTACTGTAAGTCACCTACAGACACAACAGCAGATCTGGGTAAAATCCTCTCACAGCTGGCATTGTACAAGAGTCTGCTAGCAGTGAAAAAAAAATTGTTTTTTTCAGTTTGGAGTTTTGTGAAATATCAGAAATAACTGTGAATTCCTTGGGAACCTGGAGAGGAGATGCCCCAAAAAACACCAGCTGTGTTTTGGGCAACATCCCACCCCAGCATGGTCGGAGACGTGAGCAGGGGCAGAGAGCTTCCCCAGGCTCTGGCCACGGTTTTGCCCTTTCTGTGGGGCAGCATGGCTCTGCCAGCTCCGCAGAGGGAGGTAGCTTTCTGATGGATTAAAACCAAATCTTTCTATGGAAGCAATTTTGATTATATTCTATGTACGTTTTTGTGCTGGAAATTCTACTCCCCTGGGCTAGAGCAATATTGCTCTCCTCCTCGCTCTTCCCCTCTCCTACTACTGCTGCCATCGCAACCATCATCACATTTTCCCGTCACTTTTACCAGAAAGCAGGGATGAAAGCAAGAGGGGCAGGCGAGGGACCGGCACAGTGCACAGTGCTGTGGGTTGCACGCCAGGCTCCACACCGGCACTGCTGTGGGTCAGTCTTCCCCAGGTTTCGGCAGGGAGGCAAAAAGCCGCATGGCCGCCCTTGCCTAGACCCCATTTTCTCGTTGGAAGGCTCAGCGATGTCCCATGCAGGCGGCACAGACATGGGGATGCAGACTAACCAGGATTTTATACTCAGACTCATCACAAAGACCTTAAATCTGCCTGTGCACGAGTACAGACAGTGCTGAAATCATCCCCGTGCCCGACGCTCCAGCCGTTCACCATGCCCGTGGCCTGTCTGCCTCTCGGTTTGCCAGATGCCTGCATGAGGTTTTGTTATGGATGACCAGAAACCGAATTAGGCTGCATCCAAAGAGACAGCTCGACGTTGCTAGGCAATTACGTCTGGCTGAAAGAGGCTGACAGTCATACAGAGTTACTGATCTGTGCAGGATGCAGTGATAAGGTTATCTAATTCTGCATATGTGACTTGTATAAATTTGTGCTAAATATGACTTCAGCCGCAGAGGTCGAGAGGGCTTGGGCTCAGCTTCAAAGCTGGCGGAGCTGGGGAGCAGCGTGGCTCCCCGGGATGGGGCCACCAAGCAGCACCTGCAAGGTGCAAGGGGAAACAGCTTATGGGATGGCGGAGGGAAACGCTCAGCTCCAGCACAGCTCCAGAATCAGATCGCGTTCCTAAAAAAAAAAAAAAAAACACCTCCACCTTTGATGTAATGTGAGCTGCTATTCTGGCAGGGAAAAATGACTTTTCCGAATCCCCCCCTTAAATTTTGTTATTTGAACAACGGCTTTGTTCTGCCTGCCATCAGACACCACCCGTGACCCGAGGCGAGGGGCTGCGGTGCCCGGCTCCAGGGGGGCACGTTGTGCCTACCCGGCTGTGCCGGCACTGCTTCTCATGGCAGCGTGGCAGGGCGGTCACCGCCCTGTCCCCAGCACACCCCCGCCCTCGCCAGCAAGTGCTGGGGATGCTCCAGGTTAATTAGCATTTCCTCATTAGGGCTGGTGCCAGCGGTCTTTGTGGGGAGCACCAGGGCAGGGCTGGTAGGAGCCCAGGAGGGGCCAAGCCCGGGGCACTGCAGCCGGGATCCAGGCAGCACTCCCTTAATTTTACTTTCTGTTAATAAAACGAGACCTAGTGACAATTTCAGTCTGAGGCTTTGACAACCACGCTGGCCTTAGCTCAGCGTGGCTGGGGACTGCACAAGATCTCGCCCCTGAAGCTGGCTGGTACCAGACACAGAAAACAAGAAGTGGGCTGTTAAGCCAGAGCGCTGGGTAAAGGGCGCTGAAATGAGCTCCTTGCCAAGCCAAAAAGCAGAGCTCAGCGGTGCACCAACAGTCACGGCAAAGTCAAACAATCCTAATCCACGGCGTCTCACCGCAGGGGCACATCCAGCCCCCTGGAGACCCCGGGGCGGAGGGCAGGAGCACATGTATACACGCACATCTTTCTGAACAGCGTGCCTCGCCTCACCTGTGCTTTCTGGGACGAGGGGATTCAAAGCAGTGCCTTGACACCGTCTGAAGAGCTGGTCTGTTCCTCTGCCAAGGCAGCACCTGAGCAAGCCCCCGAGCACCCCGCCACCAGAGCGGGCGCTCAGCCGGTGCCGAAGCGCTGGGCAGAGCGGAGCAGCACCCCACTCTCTGCTGCGAGCCCCAGGCAGAGCGATCGGGGCCTCCCGCTGCTGAGGAAGCAGGAACGTACCCTTCGCTGCCTTGCAGGATCTTGGCTTAAAACAGCAATTGGCGCGGAGTCATCCTTATCAGCTAGCATATTAATCTTAATTAACAGATCGACAGCAACAGTTCCTCCCTGCAGCTCCCCTGAGCATTCGCAGCCTTCGCTGGCTTTCGCAGCGCTGAGCCACCGCGCCAGCAGCCTCGCCATTCCCACCACGGGGAGGGCCAAAACCTGCACAGAACCAGGGCAGCTCTGTGCTGCAGCCCTCAAACTGCTCCCCCAGAGACCCGCTGCACCCAGCCGAGCACCCAGAAACGTGCTGCCTCGTAGCACACCCAGGGGGTTGGGACCAGGAGCATCCCCGCCATCCCTGGGTCCTGGCTTTGCTGTGGGGCTGGTGTAGCACCCCGCCACCCCCACTTTTTTTGTTGAGGATGCAGGGATGCATCCAGGCGAGAATTCAAGCTGGAGCAGTAACCACACAGGACTGGCTACAGGGGTGGCCGAGCCCAGGGCGTTTAGCTGGAGCTGGTATTGTGCTGGAGCAAGAAACCCTCCCGACACCATGCAGAAAACCCCAAAGCCCCGGGGCTGGATGACGCACTGGCCTGCCATGGGGAGGGACAGAACCCAAGGGGAAGGCTTTCGCTCCCATCTGCTTGCTTGCTTCCAGAAAGATTTTATAAAAACAAAAACCAGGTGATCTACGGGTGATGGAACTGCTCTAAATGAAACCCGAGCAGCGGGGTCCCTCTCGCCCTCTGCTGCTCTCAGGGCTGGAAAGCCCTGCTGGCCTTCCTCGGATGGATTCGCACTGACATGCCTGAAGCACAGAACAACTCTCTTCTCCAGGTCAGCAAACCCCCCTGGCTCTGCCCAGGCTGCAGCCACCCCCGGCCACTGAAGGAAGGAGCAAGGCAGCGCGTCTCTCTGAGAAGCCAGATAAATTACCCCTGCTTTGCAAAGCGCAGCCCCGCTGCCTGGGCAGGGCTGGCAGCGGTGGGTGCTGGCGTGCCGCTGTCGGCTGCTCAGACCCAGCCGCCTGCGCCCCAGTCCTGCACAGGGAAGGCTTTTCTGCTCCCCTACACCGATTGTCTTACCAATTAAACACGCGTTAAGCCTCTAAGACAATTTTGCAACTGCACAAGGATTTCCTTTTGCAAAGTCTTAAAGCCACAATATTACAAGGCAGCTTAAATTCCAAATATTTTTAAAATATGAACCTGAAGCTCAGCTTCTCTGTTTGCACAGATGCTACCAGAAATGCAGCCTGGTTTTCAGAAGTTGCTTTCAGAGGGTGCTTGGTGTTTGCAGAAGTTAGACCGCCGAGTTCAGGCAAAGAGGTTAGTGCTTTCAGAATTCAATGTCTAAAGCTGACCTAAGTGTTTTTTCCAGCATTTGAGGGGGGGAACCATCTCAGCTGAAATACCAGGGCTTTAAAAATTAGTTGTTGTTCATGTGCAGTAGCTCTTGTTATTAAAAACATCATAAAAGTTTTACTGTGCTGACTTAGGGTACAAGTAAAGATTCTAGTTTGTCTTGACAGACCATAAAGGAACTTTTATGACCTATTGGGTCAATGATTTGCGAGGAAGGATTTATGCAGCAGCCCAGGGCAGGGATGCACTGCAGCAGGAGGAATGCACCGGCGTAGTGTGCAGGCCTGAGAGGTGGCCCTGCTGAGGTAACACGGATATCCAGTATGACGGCTTGTATCAACAGACCTGTTTGTTATACAGGTTGTGCCAACGCAGGAGGACACGGTTACATGCTGGCTGGGTGTAACTGATGGACCTTTATAAGTCTGGGGTCACAAGCAGAGCTTGAGAAGAAAACTTCGCAGTGCATCAGCTCAGTGCTGCCCAGGGCTGAAGCTTTGGAAACACAGGCTGAATTCCCAGTTTTGCAATTGCTTTATCTTCTGTTTCAAGGGGCCAGGAAAACATCAGCTTCGCTGGACCAGGGTTCAGCCTCAATACGCTCCTGGAGTAACTCACGGAAGAGGAGACTGACTCAGGGCAGTGCCGTCAGCCTGGAGGGACGCTACCAGGCCCATTTCGGATAGCTTGGACGGTGCGAAGGGAAGCCATGCCGCGCGGATGGCCCTGTATCCGTGTCAGGGCCCGTTTACCTTTATAAACCAGCACCCACGTTGGTGCACAAGAGCAGAGCATCGTGGCTGCAAATTAAGTGCCGCTGAAATCCAAACGCACGGTGCACCTCCAGCCTTAGAGACTGGGGAGGGGGCCCCGTCCCACCTGTGAGTGGTGAAAGAGAACAACCAAAACAACCCCCAGATTTGTGGCTGGTGTCGGAGCCATCACCAGGGCCGGGCAGCAGGAGAGCATCCCAGAGCACCCTCCAACAGCTCTCCGCACTCCTCCATAAGCACCACATGATGCTCAGTTGGTTCCAGCCATGCCCCAGAGCCCGCAGCAGCTCCTCGGCCCCGGGGCAGCACTCCAGAGCCAGCTGGCCTCCCAGAAAGATGAAATGCTTCAAATGTTTCTCTCCCAAGCGACTGTGTGGGCTGAAAGGAAAAGAGTAAGGTGTTTTCAGTGGCTGCTTCAGGGCTCTTTCAGAGCCGCTCACGCCCTGGTGCTCCCCAGGGTGGCACCCTGAGGGTGAGCAGCATCCTTGGCTCCCCCGGGTGTCCCCGCAGCATCAGGGATGCTCATGCAGACACGCACAGCTGGATGGGGCCCTCCAGAGCCTGCCCCAGCACCACTGACCCTTCCTCCTCCAGCCGGCCTCGCGTGCAACGAGGCGGTTGCACTCTGCCGACTTCCTTCCCCAGCGCCCTTTCCTTCGGCCCTCGGCATCCAGACGCATGGAACCAGACTTGCTGCACACGTGGCAACCAAATGAAATGGTTTCTTTGGCAACAATAATGAAAGCTCGGAAAAATTCTGCTTTCTCTCTCATGTGACTTCAGCAGCCCAGGTAACGCAAAGAAACCCTGTGCATCTGATTTAAATTACTGCCTCTGATAGGAATCAGACATGCACTCCAGCATGTCTGCTGCACGGTTATTTATTTATTTGGGGTCTGATTGATTTAAAGACTCCCCATTGCCCAAGCAGCAGCATGGCACAGTAACTCACTTGATCTCTGATTTATAGTCCGTGTTCGAGCGAAGCAGGCTGCTTCTGCCCAGCGCAAGCCTGCGCTGCGTGTGCCAGCACTGCGCTCAGCAGCTCTGGGGAACGTGAGCACGTACAAACATGCAAACCGAGGCTGCGGAAGGGAACAAGCACGAGGTAAACGCTGCCTTACTGTGTCCAGATCTGCACGGCCAGGTTCCTAAACCAAAGCGGCAGCGTTTCGGGGCGTTATGCTTAAGGACTTGAAACTCTTCGCGGCTCAGCAGGAGAACACGCAGCGGCTGAGATCCCCCAGGCCACCGACGCGTTTTGCCCCGGTGGGTCGGACACTTCCCACCCGACCGCACGGCAGCCCCCCGGGGGCTCTGGCAGTGAGGTAATTGCACCTAATTAAGTCCCTCTGCACTCCTGCCTCCCATATGGGGGAAGGATCAAAGCGCTCCCCCTCGTACTGCAGAGACGAGAGGGGCCCCAGGAGAGGTGGGCAAGGGCCCCCCGCCTCGCCACCCCCATTTTGGGCTGGCCGCTCTGCACAGGAAAGGGGCAGGGGCAGCAGGCACCCCCGCACCCGCCTGCTGTACTGCGGCGCTGGCGGTGCCAAAAATAGGTAGGAGCTCTTTCGAACCTTGCTCCCTACTTCTTTTTGCAGAAATCGCTACGCGGAGCAGAGTTAAGACCTGCTGTTCTCTGCACTGCTTCCCACTTGGAAATACCCTATAGGATTTGAGGAGGATAAAAATAGTAGCATTCAATGGAAATACAAGCGAGCTCTTTAGAAGGTGCCATAATCACACAGAGCCAAATTCTGAGCCCTCAGTCGCAGTGAATAGCACTGCCAGTTGATTTCCTTCAAAGTAGTGTTGAATGAGGTCTTAGCCTCATAATTTAAGGGGATGAAGTCCTTCCTAAGGTTTAGAAGATCTGCGTTTTCTAGATCTATCATTTTATATCCCCTTCTCCTGGATGCCATAATTAGTCCAGGGGAGCTCCCTGCCTCATTATCAGGGGCCCTTTCCCCCCATTAGGAATGTTATTTGTGCTGCACAAAAGATTTACCAACTGCCTTTATAGCCATCCCTGCACTAAATCGCACTTATAATGGATGGCCTGAGGTAAGAGCACCACTGTTTATTGTCTTTTTTTTTAATCCGTTTAATGGCAGGGTCGCACGCACCAGAGCTGCTGGGCTGGGCTCTGCCTCCTGCTCCAGCGACACAGCTTGGGACACACTTCAAGGCTCCCAATCCCCGTTGCTTGCACTGGCCAAAATCACGAGCCTGCAGCCTCCAGGTGAGCAAGTGGTTTAGCAGCAGGGAAATGGACTTTGCCATGTGCATCCCACATGGCAATGAGACTCCCAAGCTTCTTGAATTTGGAAGATTTGTGTTCCTGCTAAGGGACCTGGTCTGTTTATCCCCTCTGTCCTGCCCGGGCAGGATAAGCCCTTCTGAGCACCTACCTCTCCAGGTGGGAGGTGCAGGCTCCCCCCGCCCTGCCCCCACAGGAACAGCACAGCCCCTTCCTCACCCACGTATTGGAAATCACCCAAATGCGGAGAGAGGCCAAGGTAGGAAGTCCCAGCCCTTTTACTCCAGACCAGACATTAGTGGTATGGTTGTTAGTGCAGATCAAGGTGAGAAAAAGAAGAGATCGTACTTAAATTCAATTATTTGTAAGATCAGCTCCAACTTCCCAGCTTTCAGGAACACTAACACCCTTTGGGCAAACCCAACTTGCAAGAGAACCTGCTAGGCACCAGAAGAGTCATTAATTCACAGCAAACAAACTGCTAATTACTACTGGGAAAACATTTCCCTTGTCTGGCAGGATAAGGCATGGCCCTGGGCACAGAACCCATTCTGCACAGGGACAACCCCTGACCACGCGTTGAACGCCGCAGCCAGCGCACGGGGAAGGGAACACGAGGAGAGCCCATCGCCAGCCCTGCCCGAGAGCAGCGCTGGGGGCGGTTCAGCCTCGGGGGGTGTCAGCCTGCACCCCCTGCCCCAGGGCTCCATGTCCTGCTCCTTCCAGCTCCTGCTCCCACGGGTTTGGGCGGGCTCCTGGGAGGAAAGGGGCCACTTGTCCACAGTCCTTCAGGTGAGGAACTTCTCTCCGCTGCTTGCAGCCACCTGGCTGAAAGGCAGAGCATGGCAAGCCCCATACATACAATCCACTCAGGGCAATCAACATCTGGACAAGAGTGCTCGCCGTTGTCATCTGTGTCCATGAACGCTGCCCTGCTGGCGCTGAACCACTCCTTTGCACGGTGCACATCACCTGCCTCTGCCCGGCCATCTCCCTGGAGCTCCGCAGGCAGGGCAGCTCCAGTCACCTCCCCGTTGTTCCAACCCATCGCCTTTAGCTGAAGATTTTGATTTATGAAGCCTCTTGGCATATAAGTCTGCAGGATTTATAACTTGGCAGAGAAGGAAAATGATGATTGGCATCTCTTACAGGTCTAAGAAGTGGGTGAACTGGCCCTTACATGTCCTGTGGCTGGTCTGGCACGGTAGGGTGGCAGGGCAAAGAGATGCAGGAAACCAGCACAAGGGCTGGCACATCTCCTGGGCACCGGGGCTGTGCAGCGTGGGCACGGCAGCAGTGACCAGCGACGGTGGCCCGTGGGGTTATCCCCATGCTGCATCCGCCGAGGCTGCCCCACGCAGCCGCTGAGCACAGGCTCCTCTCTGTGCTGCAAACTCCGAGCTGAAATGGCAGAACCTCGTGGGAGCAGCTCGGAGGTGGAGGCAGCCAACACAGACAGCAGCGAGGGCTGAGTCAGAGCCATCAGCCGGCACGTAACACCCAAAACCCGGCACCCCGGCAGCCTGGCTGCTCCGCACCTCTCCCACCCACCGCCCTGCCGCTATCCCCCTCCCGGTGTCATCACAATTCACCAGCGTCTGCAATCACGGAAGTTCCCCATCAGTCATTTTTCTCCGTGCCATTGTAGTGCCGTGACTCCCAGTGAGATCGCTGTCACAGGCTGTCACACAGCCTTCACGCCTAGCGCTGCGGGAACAAGTCAGCCCCTCGGGAGCCACCAGCATGCCGCGGCACAGACTCCTCCAGCTGCCTTTCACAGCAAACGTTTCCACGACTCCAGTCCACATTTTACTTCCTTAACTTCGCACCAACAAAACTTCGGCTGAATAAAAAAGAACAATAGGAGCAGCTAAATACATTTCCATCCCCGTGTCTCCTGGTAGCAAGCACAAATCCTGCTGCAGGCAACACAGAGCCCTGTTTGCAGTGATGCTGGCGTGGGCCCTCTCGCTTTTAATGACTGAATGCGGCCCTAGCCCTTGGAAAAAGCCAAAACCTTTCACTGTGCACCGAGATTTGGAGATTCTGGAGAGTTCCCACAGCCTCCTTGCTGGGGACGAAGAATGAGCATACGCAAATACAAGAAAAGTTCAAAGTCTGGAAGATGCCCAGCATGTGCATCTGCCCTGGAGCCAATGCATCTTCTCCCTCCGTGGTCCATGAGCATCTTCCAACAGCAGAGCAGGTGCTGGAGCAGGGAGTCTCTGTCCCCTCCCTGCACTGGTTCCATCCCAGGGGTTGCCGAGCCAGCTGGCTGGGGGAACTCATGCCCCAGCAGAGGAAATCTGTTGTGGAAATCTGCTGGCAGACAGCGGGGTTATATGTGCTGCGGGGCTGCAAACAGGGCAGGGGTGGACATCCCATCACGTCTGGGAAAAATCAGGATGTATGAATAAATCAGCCCTCCCAGAGAGCAGCACCGGCATTGAGCCCTGACCAGGCTGTGTTCAGTCACCAACATGTGCCACCCCGCCGTGGCATGCAGGGTTCCTCCTGACACTAATTTTGCCCTTCTTGGATCAGAAAGAAATAAATTTAACTGAAAACTGTTTTCCTTACTCTTTCTTCATCTTATTTTTGTAAGCCACACTGGGAATTAAAGTGCGTGAACAGAGAGATGCAGCCTGCTTGCTGCTGCAGCCCAGCTGCAAGGGCAGAGAGCAATACTGACACGGGGTGGCCGGGGTGGCCGGCCCCTCTGGTGCTCCGCTGATGCTGGCCGCTCCTAGAGAGCCAGCAGAGGTGGGAACCCCCCGTTAGAGACAGCTTTGGGCAAGTCATGCTTTTCAACTCCACTATGCCATTAACCTGCCACATAGAACACAACACGTTTAAAATCTAACATATATTTATGTATAAGGTTATATGTTATAAATTATATATATTAGGTATTAACTTGCAGGTGAAGGTAGAATTAAAATCTCAGTGGCTCTATACACCACTCCAAGCTTTAATCTCTCCCAAAACACACACACAAACACTGAAAATTCCTCCTGCAAAGTCTATGTTAAACCTCCCAGGCACTATGAATCACACACCCCCAAGAACGCATTTCAAGGATGAACAGAAATAAGCTTTATTCATTCCCGTTCTTCTTACCTGGGAAACAACGCGCTGTTTCTGCAGCACGCCAGCCTGCTCCTTGTCACATGGATATTTTTTGCCCAAATTCATCTTCCAAGCTCATTTTCTCCGGCAGTTGTGAGGAACTTACGGCAGCTGATGAGGCACTTCAGACCTCCTCCCTCCAGCTCTGGCCAGCTCCAGTAGCTGTTGTAGCCAATTAATACTTCCTAAAAGCTTTTGATGTGCTGTTATAAAGGGTGTGTTACACTGAGAATTTCATGGTGTTTAAGTGAACGCTATCAGCATTACATGCCTCGAACATCTCTGACTCACCTGCTAGCAGGAGGAAATGAGGATTGCCAAACCAGGGAAAGCAGAACAATACAGATTTTCACACTGTAACTTTCCAGTATTTAATGTGCAGTTTTAAGTCCTTCTCACAATGATTTCATAAGAGCGGTGATCTGCAGGCTGGAGCATCCTCTTAAGTAAGTTCGAACAGTTTTGACAACTCCAAATGCTGAAAAAAGAAGTTGGAAAAAAAATAGAAATGCTAGAAAGTCATGAAATTTTCAGGGTCCTGGAAATAATAAATTGTCATGGTGGAGACTTTTTTTTTTTTTTTTTGGTATGCAAACAAAGAAGTATTTATTTCTTAGTTCCTCACCTAGGAAATGAACATGGCTTGTGCCCCAGTGCTTCCTGCGCAGCCAGGTGCTGGATCACTCACTGCTCTGGGAAGAGCAATCCCTGTTTGAGGCACAACAAGGGACTTCAGAAAAGACGTGCAAGATTCGCAGTACAAGAACTGCACAATTATTTTCTAGCTTCGTATTAAGCAAAGATCACAGTTACGTATAGATTGCTCTGTACTATTACAAGCTTCCACGCTATTCCATAAGAGACTTTTGCAAGTGGGATAATTACGCTGGTATGGCTTGAAATGCTTTGAGTCGGGGATTTCTGAGGTAGCCGTTTGATGTTACTGGTGATTTCTGCGTGCATCTTACTCTTTGCAGAGATGCATAGACAAGCAATGAGAAAACACTGCAGACGCTTCCAATGTCTTCCTATTAAACAGGTTCAGGCAGGATCAGCATTGGCCTCAACCCTGTCTAGAAACAGCCCTTTACAAACACCAAGCAATCATCCACCAAAGCCAAAAAACAACAAACAAGCCTCGCTGCACCGACCAGCTGCAAAGCAAGACAACGAGCAAGACTTACACCTGAGTATTACAGAAAGAAACAACAGAGAAAAAGAAAAGCAGAAAAACCTGACATTCCCCTGTCCGTATTACAACTACAAAAGCCATGAACAGAATCGAAGCGTTGCAAATTGCACGCATGGAAAGTCTGCACAGCCCCGGCATCCAGGCTGCGAAGCCCCAGCTGCTGGAGAGCGCTGGTCCTCCCTCCAGTTCCCTTCGGGGGAGCTCGGGTCCTCAGAGCCGGGATTCCCCTCAAACTGAGCAGCAGATCTGAAAAAATGAAACATAGGCATGTGCCTAGCAAACAAAAAAAAAAAGTGAAAGATGGTCAACAAAGCCTTCTGTGAATCTACCTGAATGGCAAGGAGAAGAAGGAGATTTAAGAAAAATGTTACACAAGAAATGCATTAGATGCAATCCATACCGCTTTTGATGGGAAAGAAGCGCAGGAAGAAAGAAGAAAAAAAAAAAAAGGTCTGCAAAACAAGGGTTCTTGCATGAAAATTATATGCTAGCTTTTTCTTTTCATTTCCTCCCAGTTTGTGAATCACAAGTGAAGTTTCACAGCTCCACTCCCTTTGAAATACTGAAGACTCAGGTTTACACTTACCCAAGCACGTAAGTGGGGCGGCAGCAGGCCATCTGCCCTTCTGCAAGCCAAGATACTTGCCTGAAGCCCAACGTTTAAACCACGGAGGAATCCACATCGAGAGCCATGAGTGCAGCAGTACATCACTTTCCTTCTGCAGACCCTTCCTGCAGTACGTGGCACCGTGCTTCCCAGCCGGGCTGCGCTGCACCGTTGCCGTCAGCGTCCCTTCGGCCCGGACATCCTCATGGTACTGCCCGAGTGGCCATCGGCTCCGCTTCCCTGCACGTAGGTATTAAATTAATCATGATTTGGGGGGTTTTGATCATAAAAAAAGAAATTTGCCTTTGCGGTGGTGGAGCTACTGCCCAATTTCTTCTGATGTAGCTCTCTTTGTGAGACAGCAAGGAGCTTGCCAGCAATCTGGATCCAAACACAAACCCTGTCTTACGGAGTTTTGCTGATCTGACACGGTGCGCAGCAGTCTGCTTTTCCATGTAATCTAATGCCTTGCCGCAGCTGGGCCAGGAACAGCCGTTTGTCACATCTGTCACAGCTTTTGTAGACAACTTCTAGCTTCAGCCCCTGGAAACTCCCATCGTGACAAACACGACGGAACCGCTGCCGGACGCGCGCTATTCCTCAGCACGAGGGCTGCGTGTCTGCTGGTTGAAGAACAAGCACAGTCCTGCCGCAGGTTTCCAAAGCACTTTCCAGACTCTAAGGTAGCGGTGCCTTTTTGCTTTAATTGTCCCCAAACTGTTGCATAAAGGAGGTACATTCAGATCTAAATTTTTAAGCTTGTATTCCCTATAGGTAGCAAAATAAAACCTTTGAATACAACACTAAGTTCAGCACATACCTTAAAGACCCGAGTGCCCTTGCTGCTGCAGCCGGCTGCTTCCTTCCACGGCGGCGGTGGCTCAGGCTGACACCACCACGCAGATTTCTCCCACAATGGTCCGGTCTGGCCCGCGACGCTCAAGCCAGCGGCACCAGCGTTGCTGTGGAATCGGTCGCTGGCTCAGCCCCGGCCTCTCCCGCGCCATCGCTGCCAGCCCGCGGCCGCCCGCACGCTCAGGAGCCGGAGCATCCGCTCCTCGCGGCAAGGCTGCTCCTCCGCTCCTCTGCCGTGGCAAGCGAGTGCTCCTCAGGTCTGTACTACAAGCGCTACCTTTCCTGTTCCTTCTTATTCTTGGCACCAAGTATTTTGACTCGTTTCCAACTGAGGTTAAAAGCATTTAAGAGTCTGTTTGCATAGTTGTTTTTTTTTTTTTTTTTTAAGGCGACCTCTAGTTGTAACTCACACTTCCCCAGCACACACAAAAATATCCAAATTACATTTAGTTTAGTAACTGTCTCATACCCCTGCAGGGGGCGGGGGGGTGGAAATCCTCTCTAGCAAGATTTTTTCTTCACATTTCACCTATCGCTTGGCTCCCAAATTTCAACTTTGCATTTGGATTTGAACAGTTACACCAAATGTCTCCAGTCTCAGGTGGGGAGACAAAACATGAACCAGAAAGAGTAGAGCAAATTACATCAGCTTGTTTCCTAGCAGAGGACCAAAATACTGCTTGCAAAATACCAGCATTTTTACGTAACAAAAATACAATTAGACCCTTGATTAAGTTCTATTAATTTTACTCGTGGGAGTTTGTTAGCACAAGACAACAGAAGTAACTCCCAAGGGCTTTCACTAAAATCTTCTGCACTGAGCTTCGCCATTTCTGCAGCCACAGAAAGAGGAAAAAATGATTACTTCAGAGTAAGAGAACCCGAATTCTGCAGACATCCACCACAAACTCTCCTTGTATCGTTGTCCCAGGGAACAAAATGGACATACTGACACGACTGAAGTTCTCTACGTGTGCAACCGTGTTTGCAGAATTGGGGTGCTCAAGCGATGGCTCATGGGGAAGATGTACAGAAAGACAAACTGCTTCAACAGAACTCCACTTTTTCTTGAATACTGGCATCTCCCAAAAAAGAGAGCTTTCAGGTTTAATTAAATTTTACTATTTTATTTGTGAAAAAACTACAAGCAGAATTCATAAATAGACATTTCTATTTAAAGCAGGAAAATGATAAAGTGGCTTCTAATAACAGTCGTGCACATGCCAGTAACAGGAATATATTAACATCTTTTATTTGCTAGACAAAGAGCAGTGTCCAATATAAATTTCCCGAAAACATTTAAGACCTGTGAATTTTTGACCAGTTCACAAAACCACCATTGACACTTTAGCATGAAGATTAAAACAAACCTAACAGGACTGTCAGCTCTAAAGACTTTACAGAGCGGAAAAACTTTCAAAAGCGTTATACAAGCTGTCTTTCTGGGCAAATGAAAAATATAGCTCGTATAATACATTAACATAAAAATCCACAAGATAAGATTATGTTTTGACATACTTAAACAAGCATTCTATATTTGTCTCCAACAAACAAAGCTAAGGAAATAATGTAACCATCTTTACACAGTAAATTAAGGTTACAAGTCATACACAAGAACAGAACTGCTTGCGCATTAAAAACTGTTCAGCTCCATTGTCATACTCTAAATGTTGGCTCTTAAAACCATTCGGTTACATACAAGCAAAGGTTATTATATAGTCAGCAATTAATAAATTTTCAATAATTTAAGTTTATGGTAGAGCTTAAAAAAGTAGACTGAGAATGATCTTGATAAGGCAGGTGAAAACATCTCAGTGGAAATAAACTCATGGAAGCTACTGCCACATTTTAGATCTGTCCAATTTGAAACAAGCGAAGTGTTCCAATTAAAATAAATAGCCTGTTTGTGTAAAATGCTTTTTTATTTTTTCCTTTGCATAACTACGTCAAACTGAGCAAGTCAGGCAAGCTGTGTTGGTGTATATGTGTGTCTGTGTAAAAGTTGAAACTCAGCAAACGTAACACTGTGCTTTACTTACCTGCTTTCTGTGCCACTGAATACCAGGAGTCTGGTCCTTCCTCTATACTAGTGTTTTTGTTGGTTTGGTTTGTTTTTTTAAACATGCTCCCCAACAACAGCAGGATAGCCTAGGGATGCAAAGCGTGAAGGGAATCCCATTTCCAGACACATGCCTTGGGGGTGCTAACTTCAGAAATTAAGTGGAAAAGTAAACATTATCCTTCAAATCCACAACACAACAGCTACAAATGAGGCCGGGTAAGTTCAACGCTTAGCTAGCAATTTCTACTAAATGCAGAATTACAGGTCACTTGTTCCAAAGAAATTTTCCCACTTATTTATAGTAAGCTACTTTATCAAGGAGGCACACCCAAAGAAACAGATATTACTGACTTAATCAGTAGCCTACGAGTAGCTGGTTACTGCGTTAAAGCTTTTTCAACTAATCTACAGGTCCATTCACTTTAAAAAGAAGCAATTTCCTGGTACACACAATGCTTTTTTTTTTGCACAAATTCCCAGATTCAACAAAGAATGCAAGCATGTGGTTGACTAAGCACCAGAAAGAGCCCCGCTGAAGGGACTTGCCACTCGCTTACATGCTTTGCTGGATCACGGCCAAAATGCACGCAAGCCTAATTGATAATGGATCATTTATAAAGCAGTGCAAAATATACAAGTTCAGGGGCATCTTCAAAAAATCTCTCTTAAAAAATTATTCCAATACATTTCAGTAAAATAAATAAATATGGCTGACCAGTTTACCCTCCCTGAGACCCTTAAAGGAATAGTAAAAACTGGAAAAGGAATGTCTTTGCAATATCCCACTAATGTTAAAATGTGGATTGAGAAATTCATAGTATTTAAAACTATGTATAATAAATTGTCTTGATGCTCACAGGAAGCATCTGTTTTCCTTTGGTTCTTCAATAAATACTTTAAAAATGCTTAAAAAGGTACAGACAGCCTATACTGTGAATATAAGCAGAATTAAATCGGGGTGCCCATATTAACGTATTCGGAATAAAACCACAACCTCAAAAGCATTGCCACGGCACATACGTTCAAGCAGAGGTTGTAATGGATTGGTACCTCACGGATTTCTGTCACCAGTGTGAAAGGAACCTACGTCTGCTACTCAAAACCACACAGATTTTAAACGAAATTTTAAATCAGTTGCCTCCACAAAGAGAAATTACTCTTGCTAAGCAAATAATGCACAATATAACAAGCTGGCACAAAGTTGTCAAAAAGTGGCCCTCTTTCATCATTCCCAAAAGTTATGCATTTGATGTCGAATAAAGCCACAGCCTCTCTGCCTGAAATTACTGCAAAGCACCCTGGGGCCACTAAACAAAGATGAAAAGTCAAAGAGGTTTTTTCTGTTTGTTTTTTTTTAAAAAAGTTTTGCTTCACCTCCTCAGACTAGTGTTTTAGCAGGATAATGCATGGAAGGTAAACCGTAAAGCAACACGAACAGGCCACGAAAAGAAACTACAGCCTGAATAGCTTCAGAGCATGAATGAATGAAGAGATACGGGTCACGAGCAGGAGTTGCACGTGCTGCTCGCTTGCCAGCATGAGAGCTTTTCACTACTTTTGCTTCCACAGCAGGATACCCAGAAGTGTCCCAATGCACACCTCCTCAGACTAGTGTTTTAGCAGGATAATGCATGGAAGGTAAACCGTAAAGCAACACGAACAGGCCACGAAAAGAAACTACAGCCTGAATAGCTTCAGAGCATGAATGAATGAAGAGATACGGGTCACGAGCAGGAGTTGCACGTGCTGCTCGCTTGCCAGCATGAGAGCTTTTCACTACTTTTGCTTCCACAGCAGGATACCCAGAAGTGTCCCAATGCAGACAAGCCTAGCGTCATCACTGGATGATACGCTGTTCAGAAATCACTCCTGGAATACAGATGGAATTCAAACAGAACAGTAATCCCAGCAGCATGGACAGGACAGACAGAAGCGAGCTGATGATGACTGACCCACACACCTCCGGCTGGAACGAGTAACAGCTTACTCCTTCAACCGTACGTTTCCAGCCCTACGGCACTCTGCTGCCTTGAAAACCAAAGCAAACAACTCCAGTTTTAAAGTTACCTCAGTCACTGATGCAGGTCTGGAAAACAGACAAAATTCATTAAACCTAAGGATACCAAACTTCTGTGGGATTGGCTATGCACGACACAGCGATGCTCACGTTACCGAAACGCATGAATCTGTGGCACGCTGATACCAGTCTAGTTCTGAAAGCTTACGCTCCAGTCAGACACGAACCTCCAGCTGTCAAGCTGAGTTACCATACTGGAAATACAAGCTATCCAGAGCAATCTTCTGATTTCATATCCCAAGGTATAAAAATCAAAACTGTGTCCAGTACACGTTAGCCATTGCTTAGGGAAGAAATGGGGAAGGAACAAATCAAGAGAATGGGTCCCATCCATCTAGGTTCAAACCTTCAGGAACGCTTTTGACCTAAGACCAGTTCCTTTTCAGTTTCAGCACTTTCACAGAAGGGGACTGTCCCAGATCTTTAACTGTTCAATATTTTTTTTTTTTTCACTTCACAGTGTTTCAAGCACCAGCGTTTCCATGTATTGGTTTCAAATAACCCTTTATATATATTTATTTATATATATATTTATATATAATTTATATCAAAACTGATAGTACACAGTATAACTGGAAGAAGAACTGAACTTAAAAAGGATATGTTGAAAGAGGATGGAGTTTGTGAATGCAATAAATAAAGCCCCCTTCCCTCCCCACCCACTCCCTATCCCAAAACAAAAAGTTGTAATGTTCATGGAAAATTGTGCACAGCAGATATTATAAAAAAGTAGATTCAGGAGCACATCCAATTATAAATGATTGTTAGGAAAATCATATAAAACAATGGAATACATAAAAGTGTCAAGAGTAATCATTAGGGTGAGAAATTCCTTGGTGGCCAGATGCCCACGGCAAGCAGAAATTATCCTGGTTGCATCAGTAAGAGGTCGATGTCCAAGAAAGTGTGTGTTCAAGCACAAAAGAGGCTCTCCAGGATCTGCATGGGCAGGTGGAGTGTTTGAATTTCATACCCTGATTCATAGTTTCCACAACTCCATGTGCAATTTTCAGAAAGATTCATCATTGACTGCCGACATGTCCCCCTTTGGTGTGGAGGAACGGGACGAGCCCTTGTCTGTGCTCTCAGAGCCCGAGCTGCTCTGATTCTGTTGTTCTGATCCTGCACTGGAGGTCACTGTAGAAGACGATGTGGAAGAGGAGCGAGTCTTTTCTTTAAAGTCTGTGATAATTACTGTGACATTTCCCACTGTGACTGCCAGCTGCTGTGCAGTACTTCTGTCCACATTTTTCAGTCTGGGTCTAAAATAAATGAGAAAACATTTATAAACATGATAAAAATAAATGAGAAAGGAAGTGTTCATTCAAAAAAAAAAAAAACAGCATTCAACAAACTTGGTGACTTTTCTACCACTCGCCTGCACAGTCTGCAATAATTGGGAAGAGAATCTAGGTAGCAGAAAACGCTGTCCAGAAGAGGACGAAGGTTTGACCTTCTGCTCCCTGCAGCAGCACAGCCTGCAAGGGCTGCAGCAGCATGCTCAATCCCAGGGGGAAGACCGGTCTTGTAGAGCTCAGCAAAGGATGCTGTGCTATAGACTTAGCTTTAATCCAGCTCAGGCAGAAAGGAGAACACTATAACAGAGCCAAGCAGACAGGAGCCAGGGAGACCTAGGGATCTCGTCCCCAAGGGGCTGATGAAAGAATTCTGTTATCTAAATTCTCCATCTCATCATGTGCCCTGATGTTATGAGACAAGTCTGTGACTCTGCAATACAAAACCACATGAAAGCATTTGAACACAGCTCTTTCATTCCCATATTGGAACTCTGCAGCTGCAAACAACACAGGCACTGGGACAACTTGGCTTCTCTTTCAACTGCTTTGAGCTTATACAAATCAGATGCCCAATCAGCCTATGCATAAAATTGCTCAAAACATTCCCTCTGGAAACGAGGCTATTGAAAATAAAATCTAGAATGCACAATAATATTTCTTGCAGCTTTTTTTTGCTCCCCCCTTACCAAAAAGAGAAGAGAACACACTGATATTTATAGCTCAGGATTATCACGGTAATTTCCATGCTGTGCTAACATTCAGTTAGTAATGTAGCTAATAAGGGTCCAGACTCTAAGATGCTGACATTCATGTGCATTTCAGGGGCTGGTCCAAAGCTCTGATACAACAAGCTCTTGGACACTCCTCCAGCTACCAACCAATTCCAAGTCAGCTGCAGTGACTGCTGCAATTTACAGCTTTTGCTCCTAATTAAGGGTCAGACTTAAGCAGCAGAGTATTCCCAGTAGGGAAATTAAGAAGGAGAGTCTTTATACTTCAGTGAAAAGTAGCTTGCTGAGAACTGCCTTATTTCAAGAGATGGAGGGAAGGATAGTGTACTTTGGGATCAAGCTCCAGCTTTTACACTTATCTTCTCTTTGTCTACAGCATGTTAGGCTAACGCAGCCTAAACAAAAACAGAGGAAATTAATCTGACTTTGTGTTTGCCATGCATACTCATTGGCTTGCAGTGCTAAGTTAACAAGAGGGAAGTCCTTAAAAAGTAGTTATCCAAGTGGTATTCCAGAACTAGACAGAATAAAAAAAAAAAGTATTAAGGATGGATGTACAGCTTCAGAAATAGAACAACTGTATTTCTGCAAACTTCCTTAACAAAAATGAAGTTACTGCACCAAAAGCAGTATTCTCATATCTAACCTAGGAGGCTGTTTCAATTTACAACATGCACAACAGGAGCAGCATTTCTAATAGATAGAAAATACAATTAAAATGCAACTGTGTAGGAACAGCCATGACCAAAACTTCCTTCTTGAATCGGCCCCTCAGGTCAGCGAGTGGTCTTTTCAGACCAGTAGTTGTGCTTACTGAATTCCAGCAGCAGTGAGACAGACACCCACGTGTATGCGTTGCACATACGCACTTGTGAGAGTTAGCAAACTTAACACATAACCACAGACTAGATGAAATGATGTCACCTTGCTTGTGGGTAACAAGAAAGGCCAGCTAGCTCAGCAACTTTTGGGATTTCCATCAGCTTTCAGATAGCGTCTCAGCAGATTAACACTGCCCCGAAAGCACTGGCAGCAAATGCAGCAGTAAATATTCCCAGAAGTGTAGTATACATACGTATTTTCCTCCTTAAACTCCAGGTTCCTCTAGGAAACCCAGTTCTTCCTGTAATTTGACTGGGTCATTTGTTTTCTCTTGTACTCAGAAACAGCCAAAGAAATGCTGGCCCAGATACTGGAACAGACCTTTCTGCCTCCACCTTTCTACAGGGCAGAACATGCCCTATTGCTATTGATTGTCAAAAGCCATCACTGATTTAAACACACCGATGCTTCACATCCCCTTGTATAGCTGAAAAGGTTTATAGCCAAGTAAGAGATGTGTTTTAAACAATCAAAGAGTGCAGGCAGACGCAGAATAAACCACGGTATTTTGTCAGAAACAGGCATGGTAACCAACAAGTTCAAAGAAGATTCCTTAAAAGACAAGTTACCAAAAAAAAGCTAAGAAACCTGGGCACAAAAAAAAATTGAACAGATAACTTGGAACTCTGTACAAATCACGTCCTTTTAAAAGACTCTTGACAGTACTCTTGAGGGCAGTGAGCTGCAAGAAAAGTTCCACTAAACTAAATACTTAAAAAGACAGTTTAATAACTGAAGGAGATGATGCATCCCTTAAAAATAGTCCAGCTAGTCCTGATACTATTAAGGATTAATTAGGAATGACAGAAATCTTGCCACAAAAGATGGACTAGATGACTCTGCAGTAGACAAAGTGACTCCTTTAAGGAGTAAAAACAATTATTTGATGCAATCTATCAATGTAATGTTATCTCATTAGTCAAGTGCATCAAGTCTTCTGCATCCTACGCCTGAAAATAAGTAGTGTTTTGAACAGAACAAGACAAAAATATCATTGCAATGAAGCTGTAGTTCTATAACCAAATCAGGAATGGACACTTAAATTTTGGGGGACTGAGGAAGAGAGTTGGCCATAGTCACCAGAAACAGGTTGGTCTTCTAGTTTAAGCACAGCAAATCTCACAATGCCTTGACTACATTCGAGTGAATTACTCTGTAAAGGATAGTCACTGTTACTAAACGTTTTCATACTATTATTTAAAATCTTCCAGGACAGTTTTCTACAGTCATATCTTGCCAATCTTCATGTTAGCACAGCAGTGGAAACCATATTTTGCATGTACTTCATGACTGGTTGTAACTAAGTAACATTGCACTTCAGTTCAACTAGATTCACTATAAAATACCTATTACAGAACGTTATGTGATTACAGAACAGATGCAATTTTTATGTGGCCCACACAAGGAAAGAACCCAGTTGAACTCTGCTTCTTGTAGTTCTGTAAGTTCAAGAACATAAAAACTGTACTTTGACTCTGAATTTATGAAAAAAAGCAAAAGACACCACTTAAAGAAAACACGCATGAAGTGTCAGTGTAGGAAAGACTAGGATAAAACCTCCCTCCACAATCAGCTGCTCATTTGAAATAGATAAATACAAAACCACCACTCATGCTTTTTGTTCATAGCAAGATTCTAAGAAATCTGTTCATGTGGTCTTAACCCCAGTATACTCAGAATTACCATGACAATTACAGTTACTTAATTACAGGTAAGGAAATTAAAAAAAAAAGTAACCTTCATTACTGCTATCGAATTGATGATAAGAATTTGATAAAGACAACTATGATTGCTGTTGAATTCTGCCCAGTGTATTTTACAGCCAAGAGGCATTACTGCCCAGTAGACATATGATTATTTAAGCAGAGAAACAAGCACTGAGTGGCTAGTAGAACAAGTATTTCCAATGCTTGAATCTGTCCTCACCAGAAAGGTGTTTGAGTGCTTATAGACGTACAAGGCTCATAGCCAATGACGGTCTTGTCACACCAACTCTGACAGAAACTGTCAGTTAGATGGTAGGATGTCAGTCCACCAAAAAAGCCGCGTCCGTTATTTAATGCAATTCTCAGATACTAGGAGCTTAATTTTTCTATAAAGTTACCTTGAAGTGTGATTTGAGTCACTCATCTTTGTTGTAGTATTCCCAGATTGTATACTGTTCGCTTCACTAGGAGGATCTTTCACAATATCTGACTTTGGTCTGTAAAAATTGGAGGGAAGAGGGGAGATTATGATGTTAGATTAACTTTTAACTAAATTAATCAATGCACAGCACTGAAGTCACACCACATTTAATAATGCATCCTTGAAACTTACTTAGTCTTCTTGTTAGTGTTCTTCTTTGTAACACTGGGACTAATTTCCTTCTCTTTGTCAGGTTTTTCTTTGTCTTGTTTTTCCACTTTCTCCTTCTTCTCCTTCTTAGGTGGCGGTGGGGTTGCATATTGCTGTGCAACTTGTTGTGCCACCAACTGAGAGTTTATCCTAGGTTTTCTATAACGACAATAAAGAGAAAAGTGTACTCAGACTTCATACAGCAAAAAATACTTCACAAAAAGCACCGTAACAATCTATTTCAGCAACCAGGGAAGAATACTTCACTTACGAAATACTACACGGATGCCCTTATTTAATGTTGCGTACTACTGTTTCTACCAAACAAGACAGAAATTTTCAAATTAAGAAATACTCCAAGCTGCTGTTTCATCCCTTTTTAGCCTCATCTAATATTCTTAAGTATAATGCTCCCTTTCTTCCACCCATTTCATGAAATTACAGCCCAAGTTTAGGGACAATAGTGAAAAAGCTTCAAAGAAGCTGCCAGCCACACAGCATGGCTACTCTTTAAGAGAGGGAACAGGGGTAATGATAAAAATAAGTTCCCTGATAAACATCAGTCTCCTTTATGTCTTCCAACTTAATTTTTCAAATGAGTTTCTAGTTTGCTGATGCAGCAAACAGCACATGTAACAAAGAACAAGAGAAGGTAACTGAGATGACTTTTTCCCAAATACTGAGATTGAAATTCACTGGAAGGAACACAGAAAACAAACAGGCATTCACTACTCCACTGGGAGAAAAGCTGTGCCAGCCTCCGACACACTGTCCTCGCACAACTGTCTAAAATCCCTGAATGGTGCTCAGTAACGCATACAATGTATGTTCAGACTGAAAAAAAAAAAGGAAAAGAGACAGGCACTTCCAAAGCATAATGAAATTCCCAACAAGCCGACTTACACAGCAAGGTGCAGGACGGCCGGGGTGCTGGATGAAGGAATGGCATGGCTTTTCGCTGTCGAAGCACAAGGCAACCCAAGGTAAGGCAAGGGAAGCAGCTGATCTGTGCTATGACCACCGGCAGCAGGCTCAAGTTTGAGTGAGCTAACCGAGTTCAGAGGGCAGTGCACGGGATAAGTAATGCTTAAGAATAAAACTCAGAGGTTGGAGTCAAAAAGAAAAAGGGAATACAAAAGAGGTAAGCAAACTGTCTTTCAAAGACTATTTCAATTCCAAATTATGATTTATACAAAAAATACCCTAGCATTGAACCGAGAACTTGGTGCTCACACAGTCTCACAGATTTATACCTTAGTCTCTCTTCTGCATTCTTCATCCCAACTTTTATCTCCTCTCAGCTTAACAACTTAAAATCTCGCCCTCTTGGCCTGGCACATCACAAAGCAATTTATACTCTGATTACCCGTGATTGATGGACATGCCAAAAAGATCTACGCCCCCTGCGCCATCCACACAGCTTGGGAGGGGAAGAAAACTGGGTTATCAACTCCATTCGTCTTCAGTTACGAGCTGCACACTAATTGCACAAGTTGCTGATACCCGTCCACAGTTGTTACACTGGTTACAAACACAATTCAAGTTTCCCGCGTAGACCAGACTTTAACACATCGTTAATGAAAGCCTTTTAAACGCAGTACACAACCATCATCTGACATCCACAACGGAACGTACAAACCGCAGGGTGCCAGCTGCAGAGCTGCCATCCTGCCGGGGCCTGAGGCCAGCCCTCCTCCTGCCACCAGCGCCTCGGCCCTCGGCACGCTGGAGCTGTGGGGAGTTCGGCCGCCTCCACCGAGCTCCTCGCCAAGACACCCGCACAATCCTAAGCCGGCCCGAATTTGACTACGCTGCAGTTATACCGATGATTGCTACTGAAATACACCCCCCAAAGCACCAAACCCTGTTAGACTGATCATCACCTACTTAATTAACGCTGCACTGCTGATTACCCAGCTCTTCAAAACGTCAGTTCCTTGGCCCTGCTCAGTGTTACGAAGCACAAAACCCACGGCAGTTACACACACCTGGTGGGAACTGATGGCTGCTGGCCCTGCAAGCAAGGTGGTTTGGTAAACCTACTCCAGCAATAAGCACCATTGCCCTTCAGAATCATCTCTGATGCTTCCTCTTCTACTACGAACATACATAGAGTCTTTCTCTCTTAAGAAGCTATGCAGCGTTTTCATGTTCATCTTCTTTTTTAAACAAACATACAAAATACTAATTGCTCAAATGTAGCATCTGCATTTAGAGATGACAAACGCAGACAATGCAGCATCCAAAAAAAGTTCTAGTTCCTGTCACATAAAAATCCAGATTTCTAATATGCCTTTCTTGGTGCTGGTTTTCTGTACAATGGTATGAAGAAGCTCTTAACTGAAGCCATATATACCCAAATATTTGATTTCACTACAACCAGCTGTTGTCAAGTCTACAGGTTGGAATCAGGCCAGTAATCTGTCTCAACACCACTGACATTTGGATTTTTCACCCAATACAGAAACTATAATGCACTTCATGCTACAATCTGCATGTATTTCCGAGTGAACTAAGACGATCTGGACTTCAGCCTTAAATAACTATGATGCTGGAAAGTTTTGCAGATCAGATCAAGAAGTTACCTGTTCCACAGAACAGCTTACAGAACAGCGAAGGCATTTAGTATCCTTGTATTTAAAACCCTGGTACACAGAAACTTCTATCTGTGTGACTGAATAAGCACACAAGAAGAAATGTTTTGGTTATACGGAAAAGATTTTCAGATTGATGCAACCACACTAAAAGCTGCCAGCAGCAGCTTGTCTCAAGCAACCTGTTGACCTGTTACTCTTCCAGGAATAGCAGAATTATGAAACTTTTCCTTGCCAGCAGCTAATACTATTAGATAAAAAAAATGGATGTTCACACACTGTTTCCTGATCTTGATTTCCCATATCTTAAAAAATAAAGTAAAAAAAATAAAGTGTCAAGAAACCTTCAAAGGAAGGGCAGATACTATCTCCCTACATGATTAACCTCACTGCTTGAAGTTGCCTCCTCTTCCCAGACTTACAGTTATTTGCTGTTTACACAGCCAGTTAAATCAGAAACTCGAGCCGTTCATGGGAAATCCCGATTCAAGAATCTGAGAGCACCTTCAAAGTCTTTCTGCTGTGCCTGTTTGTGATGTTATTTCCAAACCTTATTTCCAACCTTAGTGGCTATCGAGATGCAGTTTGTGTTGCAGCAGTGCTGCACTGCTTGATTAAAGATATGAATTTTAAAATGGAAACTTATCAACAACAACAACAAAAAAAATCACACTGCATTTCCCCAGGGAAGGCTACACATTAAAAAAAAGCTTCCTGCAGACCCACCCACCCCCATGACCTTCCACTCCTTATCTGGGAGTCTGACAGCACGCTACATTTATTAAGTCTTATCATTTTCTGGCCAGCCACTGACATAACTTGCACAACTTCTCCAAAACCTGCATTTGCATATTCTTTCTTACGCGCTCCGACTGCTCCCTGTACGAGCAAACACAAAACTGAAAGCGAAGCGAGCAGGAAGGCGCGTGCACAAGCAGGGACCTGCGGGAAGGGGGCCCAGCCGTGCCAGGGGGGCTTCTCCTGCACACACAAGGCAGCAGAAAGCTGCTGGGGCTTTGGTTAACATGCGTCAAGATCTGCTGCACTAGAAGAACAGGTTTTTTGTTGTGTTTTCTGTTTTGCTTAAATAATGCAAATACCTAATAGTTTCCCAATTCATAATGTGCCCGTTTCGCTCACACCAGCAGCATGCTTAGGAATGCTAAAGAACAGGTAAGTTAAGCAACTGGCATAATAATAACAATAATAGGAGCGATAAAATCCTTCGAGTAAGGCCCACACTCCTACTACAGTCAGGACACACTGGTTACAAGCCCTCTACAAAACAGCCAAGCAAAGCAAGTACAACAGCACATTTTCACCACAGCAAGCCATAACCATAGTAACCACAACCCAGTGAAGCACCTGCAATACCCAAGTCTCGCTCCAAGCCCCCCTGCCTACCAAAAACACGCTGCAAGGTCTAACACTGATCTAATCTCAACTCCCTAGCACAGATCACCTCCCCATGCACCGTTTGGCAAGCCCTGCCAGTACAAGCACGCATCATGTCACAGCCACCCTTTTCATGAGTTTGGGAAGTTCTTCTCCAGCTGTGGTAGCGGATAGCTTGCACTGCCTTCTAGAAACAGGAAGGAGTACAAATTCAGTAATAGTTTGCAGAGGATATTAGTCGTCTTTCCTTTCAGAGTATGAGCAATAAAAAAAAAAAAAATCAGTGGAGAAACAAGCCTCATTCCCACTTGGGCTACAATGATTTAGCATCCTTTGGCTTCTACCACCGAATTTGAAGTCATAAAAACAGAAGGACCTCTTTTTATTGCCTTTTCTCCCCCCCCACCCCCTGAACGACTACAATGTGGCTGAGCCTCCCTGCTCCTAATTTTGTTCCCATCTGGCACTTTTTTTTTTTGGCACTCTCCAAAGAGAATCCTTCAACTGAAATACACCATTATAATTTTAATACAAGTTATCATTCGAGCAGAATAACCTGAACAGAAACTTGAAGCCCCTTCCAAATTTTTTGGAAGACTGAAGAGCCTCAGAAACAAGCATTAACCATTTTTACCCCCAAATCTGCTTGTCAGCTTACTTTCTGTAACATTAAAACAATTCATATAAACCACAAATACATTTAAGTGGCAAAATCAAACCCCAGCTCAACCTCTTCTAAGCCTCCTAACCAGCACTCACGCTGGAGGATCTTGCCATTCAGTAGAACATTTAAAGTAACAACATTGTACACAAAACACAGCTAACAAATCTCAACTTCCAGAAAAAGTTATTTGAAGAGATGCAATACTTAGTGCTAGATTTGGTTCACGAATTCCCACGCAGACATCAAGCGCTTAGCTATGGTGCTCTGCCTCTTCCCGTAGACACCGAGGCATCCCACCAAGAGTACGACAACACCACGTGTTTCTCAGACCATTCCCCAGCCGATGCTGGTCCCGTTGCCACTACTGGACACTGGTGGCAAGCCAGCCCTTCGCAGCACTGCTGCTACAAGAGACTGCCTAGATCCCCCATCCGTATCCCTACAAACCAAAATTACACCTTGGCAGCCGCCGTTACTTTGGCCTGCTCTACATCTGACACGAGGCAGGTGCTTCCACATACAGACGGAGGGCAGCACCACAGGGAAGCACACGAAGCAGCGCAGAGCTCCTGGCGAAGGCGTCCTCCCAGCCCAGCTCCAGGCACACACGTCACTGGATCTGCAGCTGCGGTGCATGAGGAAAGGATTTTTTTTTTTATAGTCCAGATTTTAATCAAGGAGTCGCTCCCCAAACAGAAGTAAGGATTATTAGAATGGCTGAAACCAAGAGGTAAGGAAGGAGAAGACGGCAGGTACTTTCCTCTGGAAATACTGAAAGTGACAACCTGCTGCCTCAAAAAAGGAAAAAGGAAAAAAAACAACACCTAAAATCGAAACCAAATTATTTTCCTTCCAGCTACAAAATTCACCTCCACAGTGGTCTCAAAAGCACACAAGTTCCACATCAACAAGAAAGCCAAAACTGCTATAATGATGCCAACAGATGAGCATAAGAACAATTCTTCAATGCCCATGTCTGAAATAGGTAAGTTTCTTTCTACCTGACATTATGTTAGGCTTTGCTTGGACAATTTTCCCCCTAATTAAAGTGACAACCTGGGTAGACTCAACTGTCAAGACTCAACCTGATGTGACAAATAAATGAACGTTACACACTTTTTTCAGTATCAAGTGAAAAAGATTGTCTTCTCCCACTCTAAAACTAAGAGCAATTAAACTAAATTAAACTGTGCTTTCAAAGGTGTATTCAATCAAATTAGTTCACATTAGTTAAAGTGTTAAACTGCAGTTTGCATCACAGGAGCAGGTATTTGTGAAACAGTTCAAGATCTTTGCAGCAAGGAAACACTGATGCATGAAAAAGCTGAAACATATTTGTCTATTTAGAGCATGATTTTGGCACCTAGGTCTTTAGCATGAACTACTGTAAACGCTGCACACAAATACTCCTTACTGCCTTTCACTAACAGACCTGCACAGAAGTGTTGTGCCTGCACATACTGTGCCCTGGGACTGTCCTATTACATCTGGTTCACGGGAAGTGGAGTGAGCGCCAGCCCTTTCACGAAGGGCTCCCTGCATGTGTTCTCAAAATCAGAAAAAACTGTGCTTCCAAGGTTCTGCCAAATATCTCCCAGTGCATTTTGTTCCACATCTCAAAGCTTGCCTTTAAAAACCTGTTTCAGGACTAAATGCAGAGCACAAATGCTCAGGAATCTTGCTGCTTTACTCACAACCCCTGCAACTGGCTGCACGGCACACAGATCACACCACACGTTCAACATGTTTAGTTGGACTGGATTTACAGAGGGATAAAGGAGGATAAGTTTCACTGTTTATTTCATGTGACCCTAATTTCTCTATCTGTTTGGGATTTCTTTGGTCCTGCTTTCTTGAGAAAATGCAAGCCACCCATCTCCTGAAAACATCAGTAGATTGGAAATAGCAGCTTGCTTTATACCCACAGTAACACACACAGATCTGAAGGGACTCTAGCAATCCCCAGAAATGTGGATCTAATTATAATTGCTCTTACTTTCCTACAGCTATGTTATCAGAAGAATGAAAGTAGCATCAAGTGGGATTTCAGAGTCAAAAGCCTCATGTAACATGAAGTACTGAGGATTTGGATAATTTCATGCTGTTCTAGCTTTGATGCAAGTGGTGATACAGCAGACCTCTGAGAGGCTCTCTTTTTCTTTAAGGAAATCTGTTTCATATGCAGTACAGTGTAAAGTTGAAGTACATGATTATTTTAATACTCCTAGTAACACATGAATATGTCTTTGCTCAAAGGAAAAACATGACTAAAAGTATTTATGTGAGTTTTTATGAAACCATTAGTGCCGGAGCAATAGTACAATAAGCCTACTTCTGAGAAGTACTGTAAAGGGAGGTTAGAAACTAACCCATGAATACATCAAACAGAAAAAAAAAATCACCTCCTTAAAAGAATTCTACATCCAGAAGAACCAAAACTTTAGAGAAATTAAGCCATAAACATGATGGGGTGGGCACTCGTTCTTGTATGCATATTTTCCAGCTCACTTGTGATGGCCACGTTGTCCTTTTTAGCAACAAGAAAACAGAAGAATGGGCGAATTGTCCTTAGTGTACAACTGCACAGCGCTATGGAAGCTGTACACATTTATCTGAAGTTCTCCGTGTAATACATGACCACAAGACAACCAGCAGTAAAAAGGCTAAAAGGACAAACAGCAAGAAATATGTGATTGAGCAATATTTTGCTGAAAGAACAGAATTTTCCTTTAGCAATCATGTACTAATGCTGTGCTTTTATTTAAAATAGATGTTTAAAAATAAAGAAGTTAACCTAAGGAACATCTATTTTGGCTTGCAGGTTTTAGTTTTTCACAGCATCAAGAACAAGACAATTATCTTTCAGCTGAAAGAACAGGATTTGCTACTGACCTTATACAGAAGGACACAGTGAAGTGTTTGTAAGACTGCCAGTGTTAAGTCTGAACATTTTGGAAAAAACGTGAGAAAATAACTTCACACAAACAATTGTTCACCACAGAATTCACTAAGTATGTTTAAAAATGAATGGCTACCTACAGATAGCCTCCACCAAACCGTTCCTTGACCATCCCCCGCCTGCTGTCTCTCCTGTCCTCTTACAAGCTAAAAATAGGCAATGCAAAAGATAAAAGAGCCTCAGTTTCACGATAACCAGTCCAAGCTACAACAACAAACCTTGAGCTTTTCAGATTTCAGAAGAACAGCATTTTAAACTTTCTGTTTGTCCACCAGAAGCTGTCAGACTTCAGGACATTTCTCACAGTTTGAGCACCTCCCACAGTAGTTAGGATTTTAAACTTTAAAAAGTTCATTATTAGCAGCAGTTAAGCATTTAGTGGTCTCACAAAGCTGCTACCTCCCCTGCCTTACTTTGAAAAGCCGCTTTTCTTCAATACCCCCCCCTTTTTTTTTATTAATTAAAAAAAGTTATAAAATAAAATGTATGCATTATTGAAGAAAGCATTTGCTAGAAACAGCCAGCTGCTGCCCGTCTAGCACTCTATGATACTCGAGGCTCTTCAGTGATGCCTGTAAAAAGAATACCCAATTTTTCCATGTTACCAGGAGCCTCAGCATTGTTTACTCCTAATTATTTGGGTATATTTACAAATCAAAGCATTATTTCATATAATCCCATTGCAAAATAGTCTAAAATCAGAGCTGTAAGATGGTTTTGGAAGTGGTTTGACCAGAACTTTCCCATGCTAAAGCTGTGAGTAGTCACGTAATTTCTCAAAATGCTCACTCTAATATAGTACAAAACTGAAAACTGCAAATATTGTTTCAGGTAATCGGTTGCACAGGCACTACTGCAAATGTAAACGTGGAAACAATCAGGACCATTAACCTTATATAAATTAAGTAAAAAATGCCTAACACTGTGCTTCTTGCACAGCACAATGCAAGACCCGGTGGATCACCAGCCACAAATGAGTCCCCAGCCTGGAGCCCTCCCAAAGCTGCCAGGTCAGGCGCAGGATGCGAGCGTGCAGCTGTGCCAGACGTATTTGCGCGGTGGTTTAGCCCCACTAGCCACGTTTTCTACAGTAGAAGCCTCACAAAGCAGCCTGACATTGCTTGAAGACCAAGGCTTTTCATTAGGTCAGTTCGGGAGCATTCATTACCAACCCAGAAATGCCAGTGGAACCTGGAACGGTCTTCATGGGCTGCAAGGTTAAAGCCAGAGAGCTTTATGTGGGTATTTGCTGGAATATTTTTTCACTGGAGAAGCACTACTGTCTGCATTTTTCTAAGCATACAGGACTTGCACCAAACTTCTTTCTTCTTCAAAGGGAAATTGACAAATCGCAGAACAGACTCTCTGGTTAAAAGGTACTGAGCCAGGGACTGATTACAAACCTGGATCTTCTCTACCCAACCTCATGGGCTCTGCTTGCTAGCATTACTGCCCTGCCCCTTTTTGCTTCCCTATTGCACACCCCTATATAAAAATGCAAAAAGATGCCTAAGATTGTATGATACGTATGTTTTTGGACCGTAGGTACTTGACTAGGACTATGCTGGCACCAGTGAACTAAGGAACAATAATGCCTGTAATAAATCATCGAGGCTGTGGAAAGGACACAAGACAAAGCACAGGACACACTCTAGATACCAAATACTTTAAAAAAAAAAAAGTTTAAAGATCTCTGATATGCCTCTGTGGAGCCCTTCCATCGAACCAGCTGGGCCACTCGGCACCAGCTTCACACTCCAGCTCCTGAAACAGGGCAAACCAGGTATCCTCAAAGAAATGCACGTGACAGGCATGAAATTGAAGCCCTTCATATCACATTTTATATAAACCATGGCAAAAGGCCTCGGAAGAGTCAACAAAAGGAACCTGCGTGTCTTTCCCTGAAGTTCCAGGTAAGAAACAGGCCAAACCTCAGTACAGTGGAACTCCTCACACCCTCAGTTTTCTCTGAAGCTCCCCTTCTACTTACAACAAAGCAACAGAGCTCACCACACCGAGCATGTAAGACTAGCAAACAGAGCTGTTGCACTCACAGGAACAGCAAGCCATCCTTACAAGGTCTTTGCAAAACTGCACTTCTCAAGAGTGAAAATTCTCCCTTTCAAAACTTCAAATCACAACACGCCAGAAGGAAGAGAAACACAAATTGTTCTTTAGGCTTTTTTGATACCAGAACGTGGAAGGAAGAACAGTGGTGATGGCGAATAACAATGATAAATATCAGTTATTAGAGAGCTTGAGATTTATTTAACCTCTAATATGGGAAAGTTTAACTTACTATGTTTGCAGTGGGTGAAGCAAAAGTCACACTGAAGTTTTAAAAGAAACTCCACTCTTCCTCCCTCTACAGTAAGAGCTGCCGGGAAGTCCACGCGGAGCTGGCAGTCTCCCCCAGCCCCTCATCCGCAGCACCCATCTATGCCGAAACAGGATAATTTCCCATCTCACCTGCAGGAGCTCACAAGTGCCAGCGAAGCCCCCAAGGCCACTGAGCAGATGCTGGCCCCACGGCTGCTCTCTGCCAAGCCCGAATTCGCAGCACGGATCCAGCCCGAAGGCACCAGCTGCTGCCCACACCTCCCTGCTCCGGCCCCGGCGTTAGAAGGGCAGGCAGCGAGCCCCATACGCCTGCTCGCCGGCTGCGCGGGGCGGACTTGCTGCCACGGCACGGCAGCAGCCGGCGGGTATAAACCCGAAACGCAACACCACGGCGGTCCCGAACACGCTGTGTAAGGTTACACCTGTGTTAATTTGTTATAGTTATTTCTCATAGGAACATCTTTTGAGGATGGGGGAAAGACAATGATCTTTTCCTTCATTCATTACAAAATAAAGAACATTTCCCTAACAAGGAAGTTCAGAACACGCTTCTAAATTATTGTAAAATGAAGTAAGAATTGGCAAAACAACACCAATTGTACCACCTTTTAAGCACACTTTTTGTCTTGATTAATGGAGAAATAGACCTGTTCGAACACATTTATTCCCCCCATAAAGATTTTAAGCATCTCTAATTCAATCAAGGCGTAGAAGGGATCACGACTTCACTACGCAAATATTACAAAGCTACTTCTGATTCACGTCCACATACGAAATCTCAGACAAAAACAGATAACCAGAACTAGTTTCTCAGATGCTTTCTTTCTATTTTACACAAAAAATAATTTTCTACTAAGGTTGTTTTTTTTTAATGGCAGACTTTTTTTTTTTAAAAAGTATGAATTTAAGGAAAAAAAGCACAATATTTCTTGCAAAAGTTACAATATGTAATAAATTAAAATAGCATCAATTCCTGATTGCACCATCATCCTAAGTTCCTGTTGAACAAGAATAACTTCACAGCTCTTGCACTCTGCCTAAACATTTGCTTACCAACACTAGTTGTTAGCTCCATGGCAAAGCATTCAGAAAAAAAGTGCTCCCTCCTATTCATTTATTGTATTTGCAGGGAAGAAGTTCTACAGCAGTAGAAAAATTGTGCTAATATATAAAAAATCCACAGCCAAGTTTATATGAAATTAGACGCAGCCATAAATGTAAAGATCAGACCAAGCCTGAACTTGAAAAGATGGCCTTGAGATTACTGACTCACTTTTCTTAGGTATTTTCTTTGGTCGCCAACACATTTACTCTTATGCTGCAAGTGCTGCACAGGCTTTATTTTTAGACACTGTCTGCAACCACCCTCATCAGGCTGTTGACCCACTCAGTGATGCACTGAGCTTCAGGTACTTGTTAATCCATCACTGAAAACTCTAACCACTACTTCATCAGGTTGTACGCTGAAACAGCACAATTTGTTGCATAGCTGCTTCTGGTGTCTTCATCTACAGACACGCCTTATTGCAAAACAGCAACACTACACGATCCATGATTTACAAGGACTTACAATATTGTTACAGAAAATTCCCTGGTATCGGGACAAAATTTACTCGCCTACTACCACCAGAAGGATGATAAAACTAAAGTGATTTGACTTGCTTGTCAAAAATAAGCTGCTCTCACTAGCAAAAATTTGAAAACAGTTCGTAAAGCTGGCAGCAACCAAGATGCATGTAATAAAATACTCAGATTTACAACAAAAACAATTCCTTGAATGCTTCTTCCTGTCTGACTATTTATTAAGCTATGTATAATCCTGCGGAAAGCAAACAGTCTCAAAACTTCCTATTTAGCAACAAGGTGCATTTGGCAGCATGAAGGTATAAATGAATCAGATGAAAATTTAACATGCAGATTCCCCAGAACAACCGCTCACGTCTATTGTATTATGGATTAAAACAATGAAAGTCTGAGGAAAACAATAGTTTTAGCAACTCTAACTGAAGTTGAAAACTAGGAATACCAGACTTGGTGTTACAAAAGCCTTTTATAACTGCTGCTAATACGCATTCCAGTTTCTGACACTGAAACCTTGAGTAGAAGTGGAAATTGTTAAGTATAGATCATCATTTAATTTAGCTTGACATGTCCCATCCAGGAGCATCTGCCTCAAGGCTTTGAGGCACTTCTTGTTTCATGCTAATTGAAAGCCAAGGTTAGCTTGATGGTTTTTTAGGCTTGGGTGCGGACTGCTTTCAGCAGTGGCTGGAGGATTAACATGGTGTTGCCAGCTCCTCGTCCCTGCTCCTGCAGCCCAGCCACCAACAGGGAAACCACATCAACCCCAAGCTACCTGCAGCAGCCAGCTTCCCCACTGGATGGTATGGTGGAAGGAGGGGCGGGGGGGAAGTGGAAGCAGTAGGAGAGACACGAAACTTGGAAAGCTACAAGCAAGGAGGAGAAGTCCTGGTAAAGTGAGGTCCCTAAACAAACAAACAAAAATAAAAACAAAACAAAAAAACAAACAAAACAACATCAGCTGCCAAATTTACTGCCTGGAAGGCCTGAGATGCGATAGACTATTCTCTAAAATTCCAATAAATACACACAGTTCTGAAGCTTTTCCCATCCCCAAAAGTCTATACATAAAATATGTTTCCAAAAGCATCCTTCTTAAAAGCATGCTGTCAGGTAAGTACAAATAAAAACACATTCTTCTCTTACAGGAAGACAAGTTATAACAGCACTCTCTCTGAACATCCTCAAGCACCTCCAAGTTTGAGTATGCAGCATCACATCAGTACCATTACTGAAGAAGCCTGCCTATATATATGCTTTTTTTTTTTTTTAATTTTCTAAAAGAGGAGAAAATTTAACACAGTCTAATCTGTATCTGCAAAAATCAACACTTAAATAACACCTAAACACCACCTGCTGTACAGCTAGTAAGCCTTAAAATCCTGTGCAACACAAGTTGCACACCATTATTGCTGCAGATTTTGTATTTTGACAATACATTTCAAACAACCAAAATTTCTATTAGCAAATGGAGGGTAAATTTTAATTCTAAAATGACGGGAATTTCTATAAACTTTGGGACTGAAATTAAAAACATATAGCCTACCCTGTGTGCCTCCTGTAAATCAGCTCTGATGCAGAGATCAAGAGTCTTTTTGCAATCACTGTCACCCTTTCAATTACATCGTAATATAAGCACTGACAGGACCGAACCAACCTACAAACCTGGGAGCGATGGTCACTAGCAAGAACTATGTATTGTGGTTTCCAGCCAGTCCTGGGAAGCACAACGCTTAAATTTGCATAGTACTTACTCTTTGAGAAATATGGATGATTTCAATACCTATCCTTCGGACAGAGAAGCGTGATAGCTTAAAAACAAGGAAGAAATTTCTATGGAGTAACTGTGTTGCAGAGCTACCTGGCAATGCAGAGCTGTGCAAGCTTATCAGAGCAAGATCGTACTGTACTTGCATGACACTGAACAGCATACACTTGGGGAAAAAGATTACTTCTCTGTTGTTCACCAGCCAGGCTAAATTCACATAGAAGCAAAATGAGAAACTACCTGTTCTACAACAGATGCTGAGTAGTCTCAACAGGCCCTAAATCTCCAGGGATGTCATAAAAACAGAGCCAACTGAGCAAGGCAGTAATTTTAATTCAGCTACATCAGAAACCGCAGGCTTTACCTAAATGAGAGACATCGAGTTTTTCCAACAAGATAAACCTCCTTCTTATGAAGAAACATCAATGACAGGATTTCCTTTAATATGAAGGTGACGTTTTAAGAGTCCTTGGACATGGGTGAAGTTTTGGTCAGCTGCAGATGCGCAACGTGAGCGGTGCATGGTGGCTGGGCAGCAGCAGGGCCAGGGTGCTGGTACCCACCCGCCCCTTCGCTCGCACCTCTGTGACCGCACGATCCGCACAGAAACAGTCACTGCCAGAGGTTTAAGAGGAAGCCTTCCTGTTCAATGAATCGGTTCGCTTCTCTGAACACTGCAAGAAATACTAGACACGGAGAGGACAAAGATGCAAGCAGACATCCGTTTTCAAACGGCTTAGAGGAGCTTTCTTTTCTCATCAAGAAACAAGGAATTTGAGAGCCGAAGACAGACGTAAGAGGGAAGTTTCTGGGTGTCCAAAAGCCTGGTTGCAGCCCCAGCCAGGTGGCATAACACAGAGCAACGCTCTGCCTGCACACACCTTTCTGCCTGGGGAAGTCCAGAGAGAAATCAGGTGCTCAGCTGCAACCAACAGCTGATGTTCAGGCACCTGAAACACAAATAAGCCCAATACAGCCCAAGCAGCACAAAAATTTTTGCTTTCAGAATTATTACTCCTGGGTTTGAGGAACTGACTTCGGTTCAGTTTCTCGCCCTAACAAGAAAGCCTTAGAAAAATAACCTACCTAGTAAACAACTGATTCCTTACTTGGAACAGTAATGCTCACACCTACAACTGCCTAACACACCACAGAATAAGGAAACTCAACTCCCTTTTCGCGCAAAACTAGCAGAGAGCTATCCTACATAACAAAAAGCTGGGAAGTCTTAATTAAAACAACAGAAATGTTTCCGAGTCCTCTGCAAGTCAGCTTCTGATCTGCAGATAACAATGGTAACTGCTTGTCCAGACAAAACTATCACTTTTAAATAAAGCCCTCAGATAACCTTATCTTGAACCTAAAACACTCATCCTCTTGTATTTTTGAGCATATGATCACTTATCACCCTACTATGCTGCAGTTTTACATATGCTCACATAGCTTGCGTGTATTTGTATATGCACAGATGCACACAAACATACAGAAACAAAACCCTGAACTGCCCTCCTTTTGGTCCCCAAGGAGGGAAAGCAAATTCAGTTAAAAGTTCTTTTTTTTCTTTGCTTTGAATTCTTCAAAACCAATTCTGGTACTCCATCCTAAAGAAGTGGTCAGCCTTGCTGAAAAGTACCAGTTCAACTACGAACCTGTGCCAGCTGCAAATCACTCCAACCATCCTGGCACCATCATTTAAAGTCATTTTCCATTTAAAGAGTCTCACATCAATGCCAGAATAGCCTTTCATTACCCATCCCACTTAATACCCACAATCTCCACAGCTCGCTTGCTCAGTCTCCACTGACCAAGTAGTGCACAGAGACTGATGTGTGGATTACTGGGATTCCTAATGCTTTTTTCCCCGCTGGCTGAGCGCTTGGCAGCGTGCCCGACCCACAACACGTGTGGGATCGTCAGCCTAATGCAATATGTCATCCGCAGCAGCACAGGCTGTGCCGAGCTGAACGGCGCCCGCCCAGCAGCGGCCACCGGCTCCCCAAACCTCCAGTGCTGCTGGAGAAGAAGATACAAGGGCGAGCGCTCGGGTGCTTCCCACCGCCTGCTTTCCAAGAGGCGAGCGCGCACGGCAAGAACAGCGACAGCAGTCAGCATGCTCCTTTAACCTCAGGCTGGAGAGCTAGCACAGGGCATTCCCACACAAAACACCGCTGTCTTGCAGTGACTCAGGGCCTGCAAGTAAAGATTCTGGGGTTGAGTAACTTTTTCTTCCAAGTAGCCCATCTTCTGTTAACGAAATAATGCTAGTGAGAATTCAGAGATATGGGCTCAAAAATGAGTTGTGACCAAGTCAGTTGTCGCTCGCTGTTTTATGAAGTGTAATCCAGATTCTCAGAGTGCCAGGCATTTAGTTATGACAGACAGAAACGAGGCATTGGTACGTTTTGTATACAAGAGATGTATTGACTCACACTTGAAAAGATCTCAATGTATCAGCCCTGTCAATCCTGCCATACACTCTTACAGAATGAATACATAAATGGGGGCAAAAGGAAATACCAGACAGCATGCAAATAGCAGAGATGCATATTTAATGTTGCGCCTAACTAAAAAGTGTAAAGAAAGCGAAACTGGTTTGCAGATGAACAAAATACAGATGCCAATGAAGATCTTTCTTGGAAACAGAAGAATACACAAAACACCTGAAGTTTCACCTCCTCTGTACAGCAAAATAGAGCAGAGAGCCCAAGAACAGCACATGGCACGTTCTTTACAACCTCCTCTGATACTACACACTGTCCACGTACACAAAGATTTTCTACATTATATCTGATGTCAGATTACAGATTTTTACAAATTATCATCCAAGCACAGAAAGATAAAAGGTTACTAACTCTAACCAAATATAGGGATTTTTAGACACAGTATTATAAGCCTATTTTTCTGCTAATAAACATATACTCCTTCTTTTATAATATCAAACACAATACCAGAACTAAACGGAAGTCTTGAAAAAACATTGCTAAGCAGTCAGTTCGGTTGGGTTTGGTTGTTTTAAGCGTATTACCAGCTCCCAGTACCACCATATCCAGACACCTCAGCCTCAAGTCATCAAGGCACCGCTTGGTTAGGTTTATTTCCATTTAACTATGGGGAAGCTGTGACAAACAGTGACTTGCTCAAGGGTGACTACAGTAGAAGAAAATATATGAAGGTTTTCTGAACTCCAAGATTATACCACATCAGAGATACACATCTACCAGATTAGAGATACTACTTGCTGCTACAGATTTGCAAAAGTGAGTCAGTGAGATACTACCATTTTACATTGCTTCCTCTTCTAATTTCTTCCTGGATTTCTGTAGCTAATTGCTTATCATCAGAATTTCCAAGTAAAAGCAAGCTAAAAACAGAACCACGCTTTTACTCAAATACACTGCAGAAAACAGCGTGGACTGACTTGAGCAACCACTTCCTAAGGAGTTCATACCCCCACCCTGCACCAAAACCAGGGACTGAAAAAGAGCAAAAGCTTACTCGGTTAGCATAATTTTGTGACAAATCATCTAGAAGAAAAACAAAGTATTTCCTCGGTATCTTGTCTTCTATGAATCTCTGGGGTGACTCTCAGTAGCAGTTAAGTCGCAGGATTCAAACCCAACACATGCCTTTTGCTAGGACCGGGACAGGACCGCCCCAACACAAAGATTTCCAGTCTGACCCAGAACCTCGCAAGTCTGTACCACTGAATCTTTAAAGATGTTGTAACTTAGAAAACGGCGTAGGTTTAAATTCACTACTTGAAAATCATCATCTCTACTAGGAACGCTGAGGGTACACAAAGTAAAAAAGACTGAAGCAGCCACCTTAAGTAAATACTGCAGTAACAACTGCAAAAAGAATTGTTCACTTTTCAGACGAATTTCCTCAAAAGAAACTCTGCAAGTATCATAGAAAAATTAATGGAAATGATCATTATGGCACAAAAACAAAAGCAGAAAGCTTTTACGTGCCCCATTTTAACAGAAGAAAGTCTAACTTTGAAACAGCTGCTTCACTCACTCCAGGACGCACTCCCCTACGCAGGGGCTAGGTTTGGTTTTGTTTCTGTTTGTTTCACAGCTTCCCTGTTTATTCAGCCTCTTCCCTCTCCCGGTAGCAGGCCGAGCAGCATGGGCTCCTTGCTGGTCACTGCAGCGCTGGGCGAGCGGCTTCATCCAACACCAACAAACATCCTCTGCAGCCAGCCGCTCCCCGCAGCCAGCTCCCTGCTTCACAGAGCACTCCAAACTCAGGTAGCTGCTCCCTCGCAAGCTTGGGAAAAGATTCGAGCAGCTTTTAATGGAAAGGCAGAAAAATCACCTCAGAAGTTGCTTTAAAAAAAAAAATCTTGTTCCTTCAAAGTGTCAGACTAAGTTGAAAAAAGGTAACAAAAGTGAAGAGGGCACAGCTACCAGGAGCTACGCAGTCTAAGCTCTATGTCACACCTAGAGAGCTTACAGGCTACTTACACAGCTGTTAAAAATGCTGGATCAAGCTGGAAGAGGAGAGGTCTCTGCTCCTTCTGCAGAGGCTGCAAGCATTTTCCCAGTGATGCTGGAATCGTCACCAAATGCTCGGGACATCCAAGGTTGCTCTGGTTACTGACACATACACTTCAGTGGTGTTTCAGATGATCCATCCTATGCTGAAGTTTAACCTTCGGGATATCGATTCCCCCAGCTGCAAGTGAACTACTCGTGCCTCACGCAGGTGAAGGACTGTGCTACTGCAGGATCAGGACTGAATGAAGAGTAACAAGGCGAACCTTTTAAGCACACGCATTTGCAGCAGCAAGCCCGGCTACCAAACACTCTTTGTAAACAAGCATGATCATTTTTTACGTTAATGGCAGAGCTCTTCTGTGGGGATTTCCACAGAAAGCCAACTTTTTGACACAGTACAGGTCTTGTTCTGCTTCTTTTCGGACCTGTGTGCTTGCATTAAGGTGTAAATCCAGGCCTACAGTTCTCCTGGTGTCAAGCATACCTACCCAGCAAAACAGAAACGCAACAGCAATGTACATAAAACTCCTGTGCTGCTCATGACACTGTAACATGGCTAAAGTAGCAGTGAAAATTTGAAGTGCTGGGATTTATTTAGCACATCTGACACGAGGACAAGGCTCCAAGGCTCCAAAGCCTCACGTTGACCACGCTAGCACCTGTACTAGCGTATGTCCGTGGGCCAGCGGTGCTACCCACAGCGGCACTACAGGCAAGCAGTCAGACGTGCTCCGCAGGCTGCAGTCCGGAGTTCAAACTCACCATTACATTTTGTACAGCAAAACACAGCAGAAATTGTCACAAGGGACAAAGCGAGCAGCAAGAACTTGGTGGTAAGCGCTGCAACAGACTTGAACGGGAATTACACTTGCAGGAAGGCATGCAGATCCTCACTGTCGGCCTGCGCTGCTCTGTCTTTAATATTGTCAACAGTTGCTCTACAACTATGGTTCTACTTCACTGCATAGATACACACTCAGCCCGAGCAACACTTCTCCGTCACCCACGCTGAACCAACACAGTCCCGCTGAACTCAACATGTGTAACACCCACAGTGAGGTGAGCTGGAACATGAACAACAGCAAGACTGGCTTCTTAAAAACTCTGCCACGCTTACACCGAGAGTCAAGACAAAAACATATAAAGAAGGGGTATTCTGGAACGCAAGCTTACCACCTCTCTATCTCATCTGAAGTTCAGCCATGCTGTAGTGGTGGCCTAGAAAACCTCAGCCTCTCCAGACATGCCTGGCAGGTAACCACACCTCACCGCTCTTTTTTCCCAGGCTCAGCAAAACCAGTGATGGACGCTACATGGACGTAGATATACTCGGATATAAAACAAAACATTAAACAAACCTTTCCGAATTAAACAGATATACTGTAGGAGAACCTAGTTTGAAGATAAAATCTGTAAGGCCCCCAAAGCTGGAAAGCAGCTGCACTGTATTTTACGTAGAGCTGGTTATCTACCACCTCCTTCTACAGAGAGCTGGCTAAACTGGCCAAAATGTTCATTGGCAGCCACTCCTTAAATGCCGAACTCCTCCAGCCAGATCCTGGTGAATTTAGAGGAAGCCAAGTCTTGCACAAGCAAGTTAAGGGGACAATGGCTACAAAGGGGACAAACTAATAGTGTCCTCCCACAACCCCAGCAATAGTCCATTACATTAGCTGCTGCTGCTGCCTGTAATCCAGATTCTCAGAGAAACTTGCAAACAAAACTGTGCACCAGTTTGGAAAGGAAAAGGAGAGAGGTCTATTAGTGCCCAGTCTACAAAATGAGTTATTTCAGGACACACAACAGACATGCGAAAAAGGACCCAGAAATTAGCGTAAGCAGTAAATCCTTAAATGACACGCTGTAAAGTAAGGTATGCATATATTTCAGGTAAGATTTTGTTTACTAAAAATATTCCAAGAAAAATCATAGTCAGTTTAGCAGACCCATGTTGATTTTATCTGTAACACAGTCTGTCCACTTAATCACCATTTCTCAGAACTGGATGCATGGTGAGAATTGAACTTCTTTGTGGAAACAGGTGTGAATGTTTGTTAGGGCTGCATTCAGTTCTGCCTCACTTCTGTTATAAATAGAATACAACCTTCATTAAAGCCTCTCCTCATTAGAACATTTCAGTTGCGGGATTTTGTGCCACTTGCTGCCTGAAATTTAAAAACTATTATGCTTTTCCCCCCCCCCCCCATAATACACTTTACACATTGGATGAAAAGAGACTGCTTGCATAACAAGTATTATGTAATACCCTTGCAGGGGGGAAGATTACAAAGTCCCCAAGATTTTCAAGGCTACAGATTTGGCTTCAAAAACCAAGAGTCTGTAAAAACTGCATGCCATCCCGAATCTTCCTGATAGCTATGGACACTGCAGCAGCACCCAAAGATCCCATCAGGAACAGTGCCCCACTGTGAATAAACAAAAGACAACCCAATGAAATACACAATTTACCACTGCAGTTCTGTCTCTCAAGAACGTAAAGGAGGTTGACATCAGCTACAAAAATCCAGCATGGATGCAGCTGCACTTTTAAAGCTGTTCTTCGATTTGCCTAGCTTCTCCTAGTGCTAAGATGGTTTCATCAAATCAGTAAGAAGAGACCGGAAAAAACAAACAAAAAACCCAACAGAAATGCAACCTTATGAGCCACCTTCAACCCTGGAATACTATACCAGTACAAGTATAGTACAGCATCTCAAGTGAAAAACCTACCCTAAGAAAAAAGCCCACCAGAACACCATGCAAACGAGCGAGTGATCATCATGGAGATGTTTAAAAATACAAACAGCCCTCACACTGTAAACAAGTGTGTACTTCAAGGCACAAATGGTCCAAATAACTCATGGAGAGGAAAAAAACAGAAGGAAAAAAGGAAATTCAAATGGCAGCACAGAAAATTATAATTAAAAAAAAAGCCAGGAACTCAGAAAGCAGACTCCAATGCCCACCATTCTCCTACCCTCAAACTTCAACAAATACCTTTCACAGGCCTGACACAAAATTCTGCTTCTCTTTAATTTGTGTTGTTCTTAAGATTCTATCTTTCCTCTTCACCAGCATTTCTCTATTTTCCACTTGCACCCCGCACACAGCACTGGCAGCACAGATGCTCTGCAGCTCACAGCAGACGCTGACCCTGTTTTGGAAGAAGTTCACGTGCACCAGCATCTGCTCCGGCCACCCCACGGGCCCAGCATCTCGAACCCTGATTCAGTGTACAACAGTAGCCTTGTATTTGCACTGAGAACAGACAAGTGATTCAGTAAGTAAAAGAAGCTTGTATTAACTAAATGGAAGAGACCCATCGCATGTTTCAGACTTTGGAGCCCTGGGAGACTTTCACCAGCATCTTCAACGCCGTATCAGGGAGCAGAAAAGAGAAGGACACTGGGTTTTGCAAAGGCAGCATCCATCCTGCCAGGAACCCCAGAAATTACACTTTCACAACTGAGCTAATCAGCCATGTTCCAAACATAAGCTGCATTTATCTCCTCTGAACAGCAGACTTTTTTCTTAATTACCCAAGGTCACTGGCAGTGAATATTGAACAAACTGACACTCAGGGAATCTATGTAGATACAAAACTGGAGGGCAGGCAGTCTCAAATGTGCTTAGCAGCAGTATCACATTTCAAAATAAAGCTGCTCTTTTTAGACATGGGAATTACTTTCTGAATAATCAATCAATACGTTTGATAAGATGTCATTTTTAGACAACTTTCAGGTTATTCCCCTCCTCCCCCCTCCTTTTTTTTTTAAACTAAGAGAAAAATATTTTAAAATGCTGGAGTATGGTGCAAGGGTTTAGACAACTGAGGTCAGCAAATGGGATAACTGCATTAATCTTTCAAACTCATTCAAAATTACAGCAACAACTCAGAATTCTGATCACCACATCCCTCAGATATTCACAGAAGTAATACTGCTAACTTGAAAGCATCACACGCCCAGTTCAACACCTGCAAGGTACACCTTAGGTGCAGTCTCATTTGTTGTCTAGCTGAAATATATAACTTTTCCAGACAGGTTTGAGCTTGTCACAAAACAGCAACTACTTCGGAAATCTCAATAACTACTTTGATTTCCCCAAAAACATAAGTGAAGGGCTGACAGAGTTTTACCAGTAATGTATAACACAAAGTTATTGCACAATTTCCCTGAAATTTCTATTCAAAAACACAGTTACAAAAATGCTTATTATTCTCAACCTGAAGAGTTGTTTCATGTAGTATCTATAATTACACAATAATGGAAGATTTCTGTAATTACAAAAGCAAAGAATAGATCAAACAAGCCTAAAGTGAGCAGGATTCTTGGTTCAATCCTGTGCTGCTGAGAAAGGTATCAAAGAGGGGAATGGGAAAGGCAAGAACAGCTGCTACCACAAGCCTTGGGATGGAACCAGCGTAACAGCAAAAAACATGTCAAAAAAACTCAGTTTCCTGGAGGGTCACCACAATACCTCTGTTACTACCACCAAAGTCTTTGTCAGCTTCATAAAAAGCCATCTGTGGTGGCTGGTCTATTTCACATGCCTTTTCCTGGAATCGGCAGAAGCTGAAGATCACATAGGTGGGACCACATCCTGCTCTGAAACCGTAACGACCCCAGGAAGAAATGCATCGCTGTTTAAATACGCTGCGTTCCTTAGACTATGCAGGGATTGCATGGAGCTATAAGGACAATTTCCCTCAAGAGGACATTTCTTTTCACCTTACACGCTGCTTTTATAAGCTTGTTGATGACATTATATAATATAACCATTAATTATACTGTTGTTCAGCATAATTTTAACTGCAATGGTTCAAACTGCTTCCAGTAGTTTAATAATCCTAAATACAATCCTCTTGTCAGGAACTGACAGATTCGGAGTATTCACTTCTAAACAAAAGGAAGAAGAATCAAAACCCTCATCAGCCCTGGAACAAGGCTGAAAAAAGGGCTAATAATCCTACCGACCAGACCCACAGCTTAACCAGGGGCTGGGACACACTGCTTATGGGGCTCCACGCAGGCACTGTGAACCAAGCCCCACGTTAACACACCAAGTAGCTCTCCTACCCCAACTAGCTGCAGGAAAGGAGGAACCCAGACCTACAGAACCATACAATACAGAACACGAATGAAATGTAAAAAAGTTAAGCAGGCAGCTAAAAGTAACAGCAGCTGCCCAGATGACACAGAGTCAGGATAGTCGGTGGCAATCTGCACCCCAACACAGTGCCATTTCAGGGGTCTTCTACCTTTCACTACCTCCTACGAGAAGCAAAGCTGGCTTCTGCTGGCTCCACCGACACTGACGGTGGTCTCCTTCCACAGCTGAGCATCCCCGCAACCTGCAGGGCCGCTCAGCGCTGTGGCACCAAGCTCCATACGGGGTTTCTGCTCTGGTCCTGGAGTCAAGCACGCATTCCTTCTTTCTGGGCCAGAGAGCTGCCGCAAAGTACAGTCACCCAGACAAATCCTCAATATATTCTGAACTAGTACTAGTCCAAAACAAAATTTTATATTGCTTTCCCTTTTTCCTTTTGACTGCACTTTTTTCTCCAACATGCCACACCAACACACCAAGGAGGAAAAAAACACATCACTATTAGTTCAGCTGTTAACACAGCAAAGAAAGATTTCTTCGTAAAGGTTATCTCAAAATCAGTAAGAAAAATAGAAAATTGTGTCTCTTTTGTGTCTTACTTACCACAGGCACTACAACATTTCAATCATCAGCAGCTGCTGGACCCAACAGACTGTGAACAGACCCCTCCCTTGGAAGCGTGCTCTGTCTTTGCCCTTTCCATCCGTTTTGCCAGCATGAAGCTCCCTCGCAAGCTCCAACACAATTCTGCATGCATTATTTATCCCTCTTGCTAAGTCATGTAGTGGGATAATTACTTAACTATTGTAATGATATTTTGCAATGGCTGTACTCTATTATTCTAATTGATTTTCATGGGATTGCTTTTGCTGCATGTTTTGAGCACATGAACTTATTTTCCTGCAGTATAAAAAGCTAAGTTTATTTTTAATAAAAACAATGTTGATATTGCTCACATTTTTGCTCACTCTGCTAACAACCATAGAAAACGTTGGATGTTTTTTCAGAAATCTAGTGAAATAGAAAATTATTTATTAACTAATGTAATTATTAACTGGAAAGTTTTTTCCTTACAATAAGATTTCATTTGACTTGTAAGACTTCAATTAGTGTAACTGCCAAATGTTTGAAAGGTGAGATCCACATTTTTATTCACAAACTAAAAGCTCAAGTCAAAATATATCTGCCTGTCTTGCTTAACAGCACACTAAATTTTACTAAGATAAATGCTCTGCTTCAGATTGGGAGAACTCATAGTAAAACACTAAGTGAAAATTAGTCCCTTCCATATACTCAACACAATATAAGCTACGCACCAGAGCAGCCCAAGCCAACAGTTATTTATGCCTCCCCACCCCCAGGATATTCTTCAGGCCATGCATGATTCAAGATGTACTTGTAAAACTTTTGTGAAGAGATGAATAGGATTTCAAAAAGCACAGTAGTCCCAGTAGTTCAGAACTGGTAAGAAAACTTTTTCCGCCTTAAGCCAGAAATTCTTCCAGGAGGAGCTTTACTTTGAGCTACTGAAGATAAAATTCTGAGCTAGAGCAGGGAGGAAAAGCTGCACGCTGCTGATAATCTACCCATCACACCTATGGATAACCTGCCACCTAAATGAGCAAAGGCACGGATACAACTCAGGAGAAGGAATATGATCTTTTTGATCCACGTAAGCATAGGTGTAAGAGGACTAGCATGTTATACACTAACATCAAAAACAAGAACTTCACTCAGTCAGCAGTAGAAAGAATAAACTTTAGACAGATGAGACTCATCAAGTACTATGACCCTGCCTTATTTTGTGAATATGGGAATGTGTATTTTGTTTCCTTCCATTTAATAACAAGAAATCGTTTGGTTTTGGTTTGATCACTATGACACTTATTTAATTAAAAAAAAGACTCCAAAATTTTATCAGTCTCAGCACTGTTCTAGAGGCTACTAGAACGACTGAAAGCAATGAGAAATCTGAAGGAGTTCTCTGCTTAACTGGGCACAGACAGAATTCTTCCCCAGAGTCTCATTTAGGGCTTTACACAATACAATTCATTTCTCAATTCTTTCTTATCTATTAGAAAAATCTCTAGAAAAAAATAGTCCTGGAAAAAAGCAAGATCACAAAAGATAACCATGTTAAGTTTAATGTTAACTTGTTCCTGTTCTTCTCAATATATCAGTCTCAGAAGCCTGATCCAGCTCTTACAATTGACAACAAAGTGCTGCCCTGACTCCTGCAGCCTCTGGACACAATTCAGAAAAATCCAGTGCAAACAACAAAAGGTCACGTTCTCTATATGCGTCAACTACCTGTCGAACCATGATGAAATTTCAAATGCTAGTGCATTCAGAAATAAAGCCACCAACTGTTATTAAACTAATTTCTTAGAGCAGCATTCCATATTCCCACACTTGTGACTAAATAAGCATGTTCCTTATGCTATGCGCCTTTCGCGTTAAAAAAAAAGCCACTCATGCTTGTGACAGGCTTTTAGAAACAAGCAAGTGTAGTAGTACATAGTTGTACAATTTCATAACTTTTAATTCAGGGTGCCAGTGGGAAATTCAGTCTGGTTTACAGTGCAAAAAAATGCAAGAGGGGAAAAACTAAAGCAACGGAAATAAAACCAAACTATTGCTAGGTGTTATCCCTTACTCTCCCTACACATTAGAAAAAAAAACCTGAGAACTGGCACAGAACCGTAACCAGTACCTTATTTTGCACTGTTTTCCATGACTTGCTTGACACGACTGACATCTGGCAAAAGCATGTGTCTTCCAAGCACAAGTGGTGAGACTGTCCTCACATTAAATTGTTATAAATGTACACACTGAACATTAAGGTGCTACCTCCCACACATTTGCAGAGTAGGCATGTGGCATACGGGCACGATGTGCTACCACTCTGTTTCATTACTGACTTTTGTATCAATTAGTTAATTTCTTACTGGAAAAAAACTGCATCTTCTTCATACAGGTAAGGAAGCTGTTGTTCATAATAAAGTTTCACTATCGCTTCTTCGAATGCAAGTTGAATAATAGCAAGCCTCAGCACAGCGGTGTAAATTCCCAGCATACTTCAACACATCAGATACAACCTAGGAATCTAAAAGAAACATTCATAGGTCTAAAGTTCTCAGTGTAAATGCATGGTCCCAACTTGCAGAGGTGCTGTGAAACTGTCATTCCAAATAAATCATTTAACGAACCTCAAGATTTCGCAGTTTGAGCTCTGGTACTACAATCTGTCCCTGTGCATAGCCCCACAGTCTCAGGGGTGCTAATAACACTCATCTGAGATGCATGAGATCGTCTTGACCTCAGAAGTTAAGCAACTTGCAACTATCTTGAGTCACATCCGGTAACAAGTACTTCCAATTAATGATTCTTAATTGCTCCCGAAACACTATATCCCTACACCCATGATTAAGCATGTTCCTCATTCTGCTAACCCACATGCAAAATTATGCAAGTCTAATAATCCCGTGCCTTTGGTACCCGTACAGAACACAGCTGTGCAATTTCACCAGATCTGAGGGGTGAAGACATCACTGTTTATGACGGTGAATCGCTGCGTACAAAGCCTACCCATCACGTTCCAGGAACCACTTCGTACCTGTATCCTCACATGCTTTCTTGCTGTCCTTGTTCTTATTTTAAATGATTATCTCCATACAGTTCAGAGACCAAACATTGTCGTCTGACTTCATGTGCAGTTTTTGAGAAAATGTTTCAAGATTTCAAAGTATTTTCCAAAAATTAACTTAGCCTCCTGTAAGCCGTATGTGGTAGGGAGTTGTTTTTATTACGTTTGCTTTACAGACCGGTAAGCCAAAGCACGTCATCATTTAACTGACCAAAGTCACAGGGAGTTAAAGGGGGAGGGAAAAAAAAAAAAAAAAGGCATGGCTTGCTGCCCCTCGGTTAGCCCTCTGCTCCGAAGACAGACACAGACACGCACCCGCAACCCATCCGTCTGAGTAATACTTTTCTGTCACTATTCCTGCCAACGTTTACAGTTTCATTTTGCACCACGTGGGAATTAAACAACTCTGGACACTGAGATACTACTTATGCAAGATGTTCAGCCTTGTATCTTGCAACTGGAGTTTCCCCAAGTATTACTGCCCTTGTGGAGATGAGTGACTCCCTCCAGACGCCTGTCACAGCTGGGGACAGCTCGGGCATCCCTCCCTCCCCAGAAAGCCCGAGCCTGCTCCTGGCAAGCACCCGTGCTCACCGCTACACCGCCTCCGCCGAGGGCCGGGAGCCCCAGCGGGAGCGGAGCAGCCACCGAGGAGCAGCCTGGCGGCCAGGGCATCCCTGCTGCCCGAGGCTCGGGGGAGGCAGCCCCCGGAGCAAGCCGCATCACCTGCGGGCTAACGCTGCTGCCGCCACGGCGCAACCCGCTGCCTCTCGAAGTGCCTACCACACACTTTGTCTCTGCTTTTCGCTTTGACAGAAATCCAGCTCTGTCCGATGCTATCGGAATAACCTCTGCGATCCACATGCTTGACTTCCAATGGTTTTCCTCCGAAGAAGACATACCATCCTTGAATCCAACATGGGAAGCTGCCAGTATTTCCTAAGCAAGTTAAGCTAACACATACCACAAGTACCCAAACTTTATTGCTCAAATTCTGCCGTTTGAAGAACATAAAAGTGTAACAGGACAACACAACTAACTGGTTTACTTTGAACGGAGGGAAGCAGCAGCCACTGAGCAGACATTCCCTGCAAAACTGGGGAGGTTTGCTACCAGCCAAGCTGCGCTGAGATTAAGGACAAAAGACTCCCTTTCACAGAGAGCCAGAGTTTATAAATAAAAGAATATCCACTCCTCACAGCCTGGCCTACCACAAAAACACACAAGCTACATATGAAGGAAGAAACATATGAGAGAGCGCACATTCCTGCAGCTGTGCGCATCTCTAAAGGTGCTGGTACGCTCCTCCTCTGACCTTTAAGTCAAGACAGCATTTCTGAGGGTGAGAGAAATCCCCCACAAGTATTTTTTCCAAAGACATTCTGGGGTTTATAAAGACTGAAACCAATCACTGGAAAAACGGTCAACAATTTGTGCTGCTTAATGTAATAGTAATAAATAAATAACAGAGGAAAGCAGCTTTTAGGAGTATGGCTCTATTCACCAAAGAAGTCCATTTCAATTGCAGCAGCCTGAACACACTCAAAATTTTCAAATGATCATTTCTTACCGGACTAGATTACCAGACTTATGCAGGCTACAACTCCTTAGTGACACAATAAAGCTTTATGGCCACTCAGCTGTTCCATGTCAGGGATGTTTACACATGAAGTTATGGTGTAAAATTGTAAGCAGAACACATGACATTTGATTGAATCATAAAATAGCACTCTTACTGACAACAGAAGTCTCGCTGCAGAAGATGCATCTTGAAAAGATAAATTAGTCCTGCTTTATTTTCCTATTGCAATGAGGCAAAACACAAAACCCAGTCATTTTTTTAAATGTCCTTGTTCCTTCAGTATTTCACTTCTTACACAAAAGCAGAACCCCAATCCTACAGCTCCTTCAGAACACGTGTGTAAAAACAATAAAATGCACGTAATTCCCCCAAAATAATTCACAATTTTTATGACAAGGTTTTATTTGCTATAGGTTTACCTATAGGTAATAACATGCTGAATTGGAAACGTTTCATAAACCTTATCAAATATTTTTTGTTAAGTTGATCCACACATCCATGACTGCTGCAGGTAACGAATGAAAATGGTTTTGTTTCCCCTCCTTTCTCCGTAGGGCACCTGTAATAACTCGGCGATAGCAGCAAACAGGCACCAACCGGAGCTTCCTCGCTGGATTAGCATCACAGAGGAAAGCCTCTCCTGCCGATGCTAATGATGTGCTCTACCCTGGTATCCTCAGGAGACAAATGACTGCACTAGCTGATTGACTCCATCATGGGGCCATCGTCCATCAATGTATTGCCTCTCTTATTGAAATCTCATCTCAGGAAGAGAAAGCGCTCAGTACCACTTCCGAAAAACAGTGAAAGCACTTTCAGAATAAGAGCTCCAAGATATATAATTAGAGCCAAATGTTTCAGCAGAAACACGCATTTCCAACAACCCGACCATATACATACATACACATACTTACAGCGTGCTTTGTTCAGCCAGGACAAATAAGGTTTACGTCCTTATGCTAATCTGGGTGTCTGGGTGTTGCTTTGTTTGTTTGTTTTGAAAGGAATGAAACACCTACTATAGGCATAAATTAGTTAGTCAAGCTGAAACAGACAATAAATGCAACCATACAGATTAAAGAATGGCAGCTTGAGGATATTTAGCTAGCTGTGAATTCCAGCTCCTTTTACACAGGCTCAAATCACACTAATGCCACATTATCCCCATTGACACCCGCAAACAGAAGTGAGAAAAGATACAGATCCTTCTTATTTATCTACTACATCGACAATAACATGAAGAAAAAAAAAGGAGGAATCTATTCAATTAAGAACTTCCCCCGTAATTTCAAAAATGCTGCACGTTCCGTAGCAGAAAGAGAACACAGGTGCTAAGCCACGCTCAACACGAGTCGAACAGCGTTCTGATCGACTTTCTAATATAGTACTCCTACATCTTCCGTCCACTTCAGCGATTTGACTGTGTTAAATTGAACGTGAATTACCCAGACATCGCTCCACCTGCACAAAAATAATTTAGTTCAGGAAAAATATTTCAGATTATAATCAGTCTCACGTTCGTCTACTCAACAATATAAATCTGAAGTTGGCAGTTTTATCTCAGGCAAGATATTTTGTCTCACTTAGCACCTCTGCCTATTACAAGCAATCCATCATAACTCTGAAATTCCAAAGAACAATCTGCCTCAGAAAACACGTCTAAACATTTATTCCTCATTTACCCCTAAACAGAATCCAACCAATCTGATAAGATTCTCAAGCTAAAGTTTCTGGTACTCCTGGACATATTCAAATGTTAAGTTGTAAAAACAGGGGTTTTTTGGAAGTTTGCACCTCCATACAGCACTGACATAAAGCATACACAAATATGGAACATCTCAGCTCTCAGCAAATTGATATAAAATGCAGGTTTCAAAACGTACATCAGTCAAAGTTAAAATCTATTTAAAAATTAGAAAACTTCTGCTTCCATGGTACATAATTACACATTTTAGTATTTTGATCTTTGCAGCATAGACTGTTACTCCACAATCACAAGCCAGTGTCTTAAGCAAGACAACACATTTTTCAAAATCAGGTCTCCTGGCTTCAGGATCTATACTTCAAATCCATACAACCCCTTCTCATGCACTTCCAGTACTGCTTATTAATAGAAGATTAACAGTGGGTCTACTTTTAACTTTCAGAAACACAGGCAGCACCTTCACTAACAAAATACTATCAAACAATGCTCAATTTTAGCCAGTTTTTTTTTTTTTTAAAGGAGCTAAAATTCACCTCTGAAGGTACTGAGCTATGAACAGTCAAACAAAAACCACTAGGCAAACAAGAAGAAATTATGCTTTTTCCCCTTAGAGTTGAACCACTCGAAATTACAATCTTCCCAATGCTTAACAGACAGTGAATTTGTTAATGTACCAATTAGCACTCTACTACAAAGAACACATTCCTAATTAATAGCTGGCTTATAGCAAGAACAATACTAAGGATTTGGTCATACCTCCAGACGTAACAAAAAAGTGTGAATGGAGCTGTGGTTGATATAAAGGAAAAATCAATGTATTTAGCATATGTAACCTCCAAAAGGAACTTCTATAAATGAAACAGACATTTTCACCTTATGTCTGTCATACCACGTAATCCTGGACATCTGCTTGCAGTAGGTATGTAAGAGTTATTCAGTATTTGTAGGGTTTGTTTTTTTTTTTTTGCCATGTCTTTAATAAACATAAGACAGCATATAACAATAATGTGCCCCTACCTGTCTGAAACACGCACACTTGAAGTAAACTCTGCTGCAAGATCACTTCCCTCTGTAAATGCCCCAATTTCTCCTTTTGCCTTGGGAAGAACGACAGTGCAAAGTGATGTAAAGTACCGCTGCAAGACGCAGCCGCATCTATAGTTTGTATGAATCTTATTTCAGGTCAGAGCTATGTGTTACGAAACTCCAGCGCACCTTGCAAGTGACCTACATTGTGGAATTAAAACCCACTAACCTACAGAACCATCTGAAAGCCCACAAAATAGGTCAGTGGGTTTCCTGGTAAGAAGAATTACACAGACAAAAAGACATGCACGTAATAAAGAACCCTGAGAGCACATCCTACACCTAACAGGAGCACGTTGCAAACCATATTTTTCACCCTGCTGCTGTATTTGCATGCAGGTGGAACTTCCCACAAGCAACGTGAACCACTTTAACTCTTACCAAGGGACCCTGGAAGAAGTTGTCTGTTCTTTCAAGTCTGGCAAAGCAGAGAGAAAAGGAGCAGCACTGCAGCAGGAGACTACCAACAGTAAAGCTGTGTAATTCACATTCCTAAAGCACAGTGGGCCTTGCAGTAGCCAGAGTACAAGTGACACCTGATTCATAACCCACAGCAAACTAGCCTGGAGTTATGGCAGAGGTATCCAAGCACAAAAACTGGACAGAGATGACCAAAATAATTCATCTAGCCCACAGCACATTCCCTGACACCTTTCATCCCCGAAGGGTCCTGGGTCACATGCATTGTTTTCAGAGACCTAATAATTCAGCCAAAATAGAGCCCCAGAGCACTTCGGGTTGTTGGGGAATATTAATATGCAGCACAAGACAGGAAGTCAAGGTCTTGCATGAGTTGGGGTGTCCACAGAGAACTGCTCTTTGCATCCGCCACTTCCCTCCTCTCAGCTATTCCTCAGGGCAACACAGTACAAAAACTTTCCTATTTCCAGTTCGTACCAGGTTCCATCTATTTGATGAATCCACATCACGGCACAAAATACACGCACCGATCTTGCAAATGTACCAGCCTTTCTACAGCCAGCTGACAGAACACGAAACAATCTGGTCGATTTAAGAAAGGCATGCAGAGAAAGTCTCTCTGCATTCCTCAGCCTACAAGTTCTCCATAAGGACCTGCAGAGAACGAGGCCAGTGTCCCAGTGGATGCAATGCCTGTTTACAGCAGTAAAAGAAAGTTGCATGCCCTCTCCTCCTACACGCACATGCACACTTTGATTTAGATTTCTGTCTCCAAAAAAAGCAGTCTATGGAGGAAGGGGAAAATGAATAATATCCACACTGCATATTATCGATGGCAGATTAACATACTCAGTGCTGCAGTTTATCTGTTAGACCTTTATACCACCTCCAGTGGAAATAAGGGACAGATCTTTAAACCCTACCATCTGCAATCATTTAACCCAAACAGGTAATCTACAAGAAAACTGTAACACACTTTATCCACCATAAATATTTTACTATGCTATTAAACATACTTTTTCCTTCCCTAATACAAAAGCACCACAACAGGTATAATTAACATTCCTTACCAGGATCTTCGGGACCAAAAAGTGATAGAACAGAAGTGAGTCACAGCAGCCACAGTATCGACTATGCTTGCCACCTACAGCATTTCAGGTACCCAAATTTGAAAACTAGAGCTAAGAGCTATCCCAAGATACTACACATCAATACAGGGGATCCTCCCTGCTCAGAATGATTTTCCAGAGGCGCTAAGGCCCAAGAGAAAAAAACTGGGATCACGGTAACAAGATCATCAGTGCCAGACCCAAACACCAGCAAAGAGCAAATCAGGACACAACTCTTACTTCTTCCAAACAGCCAGAGTACAAGGGACTGACCCTATGCCAGCTTTATGCTTGCACCAGGATGACAGATAATAGCAGATCTGAAGCTGAATAGCTTCATCTGCTCAGATGAAGTCTTACAGACTAACTCTGTGCTGGTTAAGAAAGCATACATTGAATCTGTACCAGTAGACAGTTTACAATGGATCACGGCTGATGCATTTTGGGTCCGACAATGTAAGTTATGAAGTCGAACAGTATCGTCAAACCACAGCCTCAGAACTCAAGTCTTGCTGTGAACAATCAGCATTTTCTGCTCATAAAACGCTGATTGTATGTAAGATTCACAGAAGGCTCCTATTCTTAGCTCCCGTGCCTCAGGAGTTTGTTGAATCTAGCAAAAGTACTCTTCATCTACCAATTCGGAAAGTAACAGCCAATTAGTTTTAGATAGTGCTGGTAAACAAGATATGAGAAAACTGAGGCCTGAAGAACTAACACATGGTCAAACATTTAGCAAATAGATATCATGAATTTCAGCATTGAAAATGACCAAGGCAGAATTATGCTGTTCTCAGCCATTACCAACCACGCAGTCCCCGCAGGGGCTCAGCCTCCAGATCCGGATGGCCCAGGGGGGCACTCGCACGACCCCAGGCTGGTACAGACCACGCTCCGCTCCATTACAATCCACCTGCCATTTAACTTCAGCCGTCAACAGGAAAAGCAGAGATGATCTAACCACAGTCCTAAATGGCCAATTAGTAAAGCTAATATTCTAGAGTAAAAGCACCAACTTCCCTTCCCCAACAGCTTTTTCCAGAAGAGCACACACTCCATTTTTATAGAAAAACACTCAAGAAAGGACAGCCATGATGCTAGAATAAAATCCACCCTAATGCAGGTGAAAGATACTCAACTTTAAAGAACTGAATGAAAACCACTTTGCTTCTAATCTACACCACAATTATACACCTGCAAGCATTTTTAGAAGAACAGTCCTGCTAATAGATGGCAAATAAGCAGGGCATATATTAGCTCTACAGAGCCTCGGCTCATACGCCTGATTCCTCATTCCAGGAATAGCAGGACTATCTGGTGTCTATTCTGGTCAGCCCAGCTTGGGTACAGAATGAGCAAATACTTGTCAATGGTGACATGGACAGTAGCTTATGTCCTTCAAGGTGCTAGCTTAGATACTGCAAACATGCGAAGGAATTTTCTGGAGAACTGAAGGGGAACGAAGGCCAGTACCCAAGACATCTGTTCCACACAAGACAAAATTCATTTTAAAATCATGCTGAATAGGTTCGGCTTGTCCTCCCCTCAAAAATAATGATGGCAGAAGAGTGAAGCACTCTACAATGAAATACATGTTTGAATCACTCCAAGCAATCTCCAAACCATGCACTTTGGGTATACAGATATTAGCAACAAATACAACAGAAACGCTTATTATTAAGTACATATACACTACAACTTATTATTTTTCTATTTAAAAGTCGCTCCCTTTTTTTTTTTTTACTTGCATCTCAGACATCTAATGGCTGCTCTCACACCGTTTGGTGACTACTTTCAGCGCATTTCTCCAAAATCAAGGCACACTCACAATAAAGGACATGAAGCTCGGATAACGGAAATACCCATCCTAAATAGCCAGACAAAAACTAACGTCAGAGAAGCTCCGCCACCTCACACTGCTTGCCTGTTTAATCAAAAGGAAAACTTCAGAAAGTAACTACCTCTGTGAAATCAGAGAGAGGGAGGAACATTCTATTTCATAATAATACTTTAAAGCAACTCCACTAGAAACATTCTGCACAGCAGTGCCTGGGAAGAGAGAAAGCTACAAGAAGTGCATAGGAACACAACATATGTGAACCAAAAGAGAAAGAATGGGGAAGAGGAGCAAGAATACCATGAAAAAAAAACAAATGGAAACAGGCAGCAAGTCTCAAATAGGAACCTACAACTCCCCTTAATAGGAAATCCAAGGCCAAATTCTGCCCTAACATTCTCAGGAAGTCCAAAGTAAACTTTATTTCCATGTTTGAAGTAGTAATGGATATTGGAAGGCAATGTGTGTTTGTGGAGGAAAATTCCCAGTTGAAGCTTTAATTCAAACCTTCTTCTGTGTTCAGGAACTGACGAGGCTCTACCAGAGCAAACCACCAGAACAGCCACAGGACACAAGTGGAAGCAGTGACTAGCACCAGTTCCCTGAGCCGTTACACCAATACAAGAAACCTCCAGGAAAGAAAATTATTGTAAACCCCAGCAAGCACATTACCATTATTCATTCCCAAGCTAGCCAGTTAAATTGTCATCTCGCTGTACTGGATGTTGTGTTGAACACAGCTTGTATCTTTGCTGTTACCCTCACGGAAGGAAAACTTTAGAAAAACTCAATATGCTCCACAGTCAATATACTTGCCTAAGTACAGAGAAATTAAGTCCAACCATAAAAAAAAGCAAGAATAGAGTTGGGGAAAGTGAGCGAGTGACATACTAAAACAAATCTTGTATTCAAGCAAGTACTACAGGTTTAATATAATCTTTGCATGACAACTCTGAATTCTCGAGATGGATTTGACTTTTTTTTTTTTTTTTTAAGTGTAACTGAAATATTTATAAACAGCCCCTTGAAAAAGTATTCAGGTGCAGTTTAACTGTTTAGCATATATGGTGATTTTTATTTGGCACATCAACTCTAAGAGTTACTGTAGTTAAAGCTCCTTTTATGAGATCCTATGAAAAGTGGATAGTTGGATCTGAGAAAGTAAAACTTCTAAACACTGCCAGCCACCCCTTCCACATGCACCACACAAAGATTGTATCAAGTCTGAAAAAACACAGGCACAGTAAGAATTAGCTAACGTCCTAACTAGTTCTCAAACAGGAGAGTCAGCCGAAGTATATCCTTCAGCAAATAACTGAATTCACAGGGGGGAGGAATCTTAATAAAAATACTGGGCATACTGTAATTTCCCACTACAGTTTGATGAAAACCAGTTGCCTCATCACATCTGTGATGCTCTTTTTTCACTTCTTTGTTGAGTTTTTTTTAAAAAGTGAAATCAGTAAGTTTCTGTTAAATGTTACTAAGTAAGCCTTAATGAAGCATGGTGGTTTTAGATGGGAGTAAGTGTCATCAACTCGTCAAATTACAACTTAAAAGTCAAGCTCATCTCATATTTCAAGTAATAAATTATCGATCATAACTCACTAGGTTTCCTTACATCAGTCACTTATTTAAAAAATTCTGATGAATTTCCCAGCCATTGACTTGTGCATCACATACTGTAACACTCAAAGCAACACCACAACAAAGAGCTCTGACCTCCCAGGTCCTCTCCATGTATGAAGTTCACTTACAACATTCAGTCACTCCTGCTTTCAGTTACATTTATTCATAAATTATATAAATATTCAAGAAGACATGATGGTCCATTGAATATTTAAAAATACTTTCTCTCAAATTCTACAAACAAAAGCAATTTAAAAAGCAGCAAAAATGAATAGAAAGCTGATGAATTAAATGAATTAAAATTAGAAGCCATTCATGCGAGTCTATTAAAAGCTAAACAGAAGTACAATATTCTAGACTCGAGGATCACATCTGCAAGTAAGGCTACAGTTCTTAACCTGAAATCATCAATTGCTATCCTTTTAAGGGCCCTTTAAACTAAAAACATCCTACTATCTCAACAAACCTTTTGAAATTTCTCATTTAAAAAAAAAAAAAAAAAGGGTTCTGCTCTCAAAATGAACATCAGTATAGTGGCCAAATGAAAATGATCTAGTATGATACAAGATACAACCCATGTGGACTCCTACATCTCATTCAGACTCTCCTACAAACACTCGTGCACATGCTCAACGTTATTATCAACTTTCAGTGACTGCAAGGCTACGTACAGTGCTGTAGTAGCACAGTTAAATACCAGGCAACTGCAGGATCAACGTGTTTACGTGTTTTACCTGAATCAATGGGGAAGCCAAGACAACAGAAACCCACAGAAACCAAGCATGCTTTGAGGATTTAGTTGCACGACAAAACAAGATTCAACAAAGCCAGTGGAGAATCAGATCTACACGCATACAGAATGCTGCTGTTCCAAAAGCTGGACCTTATTCAATGATGTAAAACAATTTTAAATAGCATAGTTAAGTTCAACACCTCGGCATATTTTGTAAAACGTGTAGGGATACTTGTAATCAACGTGCATCATGAAACACGCAGTAAAGCACTACACTCTACTGCTGTAATTCAGAGCTTCAATGGCCCAAAAGCACACTCCCCATCAAAAATGTGGGCACTTGACATTGTTTAAAGCACTGTACGAACAATAACTAACCGAAAACGCTTTAACCTCCTTTGTCAATCAAGTCAAGACACCCAAGTCACGAGAACAGCCTGCCCGTGAGCGCATCTCAACACACTGTTTCATTCAAAGAAGGAAAATGATGCCTTTCACAATGTAAGTCTTACAGACTGCTTCCTGTCCTTACAGACAGAGAAAAGTAACGTGAACTCCAATTTGGGACAACATTTACAAAAAGAGAATCAGAAGACAACACTGTAGAACAAATCAGAAGAAAGAAAAAGCAGAGCATCACTTGCCTCTTTTAGCACCAACTGGTATTTCCAGTACAAACTTTCCGAACCAATTAACTGAGAGAGTGCAATTGTGGTTACGTTTTTTTTGGAATTAAATTAGCTACTCTATGTCAGCTTCACAATTTTGCAAAGACTTCCAGTTACTCAGCATAAGGTAATCAGAGAGAACTGACAGCTAGAGCTTTCAGAAACCCGCACCATTCCCACAAAAGCCAATTCCTTTCAGATGACAACAGATACAGAGAGATCACATCTCGGGAAGGGAGTTGTTGTTCTTGTGGCATCCTTAGTTTCAGCTGTTTCCCTTCTCACTCCCTAATCCTCAGTTATTTTTACTCCTGTAGAAAACACAGGTAAATCTCCCCACAAAACATATAAAACCATGTGCCCCAAAACACAGCCTGAACATTTCTGACTGCCTGCAGAGCTTTAAGAAGTCTTTCTCACAATAGCAACAGTAAAGCACAAAACAAGAAGAAGATTCAGGTCACTGCCACAGTCATGAAATATGTTTTCCAGGTCTTATTAAGCACTTGAAAGAGAATTTTTGAAAACCACAATATTTTAAATGGGGACAGCTAGGACTACATCTTGGGGGGGGGGGGGGGGGGAAAAAACACATATTTTTGGANGGGGGCACAAACAACTGATATCTGGATAACAGTGAAAATCAACAAGTCAGCATAACGAAAGATGAGACTAAAAGCTGTATTTAAAGGCTGTATATACCTTGTGGAGGTGCCTTTCCTGACATCGCAGATGCTGCATTTAAAGGCTTCGGCACTGTTCCTAAAGGTGCACACACTACAATCCCAAAAGCCTTCGTCGGCTGCAGGTTTGGCTTGCCTTTTTGGCCTTGAGGAGGGAGGGAGAGGGAGAAAG